>JZKD02S2167068.1:370075-383773 GCA_000966675.3 Picea glauca | reverse complement strand
CCATAAGGGGACCACTTTGGAGTTCATCCATATTTACTTCTTATCAACCATGAAAAAACAATAATGAGTCATATTTACATCAAAAAATCTTGGTTCCATTACCCATACCTTTGTGTACGAGGCTTTCTTCAGGGGTTGACATCAATGACAACCAACCTTAATCAACATCTTGGACCTATTCATCTTTTGTTTCAGCTATGTCCTCTATAGTAGGATTAATATTGCTCACCTCTCTTTCTGGGACTCCTTCATCAACCTATAAATCAATGCAATCAACTAATTTATGCAATATTTTATTAAAGCATCTATATCCTTTACTATTGGTAGCCTATCCTAAGAAGATGCCTTCATCAACCATGTCATCATACTTGCCAAGGTTTTCATTATTATTCTTTATGTAGCACTTACTCCAAAAGAATTTGAAGTTTTTGAATGAAGCAGGTCTTCCATACCATAGTTCATACGGTGTCTTGTCACTATGTGGTCTAAGGTGAGTCTTGTTAAGAATATGGATTGTTCTGTGTATTGATTCTACCCAGTAAGTTTGACCAATGTTCTTCTCATTCATCATTGACCTGGCCATTTGTTGAACTGTTTTGTTTTGCCTCTCACCTTCTCCATTTTGTTGTGAAGTTCCTGGGATTGTGTATTCTCTCTTGATCCCATGTTTATCATAGAATTCCTTGAACTCAATTGACATAAATTCTCCTCCTCTGTCTGATCTTGCTTTCTTTAACCTCTTGCATGTTTGATTCTCAGTTAAAGCCTTAAATATTTTAAATTTATCAAATGCTTCAGATTTTTCTTTGAGAGAAGCAACCCAAGTAAGTCTGGAGTAATCATCAATGATTAGCATAAAGTAGTTTTCCTTCCCTGTGCCTTCCTATCTTGATGATCCACATAAATCCATATGAACTAATTGGAGTGGTTATCTCTGTTGAAGTAGAGCTCTCAGATTTAAACTGTGTCCTGGTTAGCTTTCCTACTTGGAAGGGTTTACACACAGAGTCTTGTGGCTTTGATATTCTTGGAATATCTTTTATTGCTTCAATATTTTTGAGCTTGATTAAGTGGTCAAAGTTTAGATGTCCAAGTCTCCTATGCCATAACCAACTTTCATCATGTTTTCTTATATGACACTCTTCTTTATCTTCTTTCAACACATATACATTGTTTTCTGTCCTTATTCCTTTAGCCACCACTTGTCCTGAGTTTACAGACTTTATATTACAATCCTTGAAAGTGAACACCACTTCACATCCTCTGCCACACATTTGCTTTACACTGAGAAAATTATGTTTCAGCCCATCTACAAGCAAAACATCCTTGGCGTTTCCTTTACCATTACTCAAACTCACCATTCCTTTACCCTGGATTTTACCTGGTTCATCATTTCCAAAGGTTACATTTCTTGTTTTGACTTTACTTATAGACATAAACTTATCCTTGTCTCTATACATGTGCTTGGAACATCCACTATCTATATACCGGGTCCTTTTGTTTTTGAGCTGAAAATACTAGACCACATTTTTCACTGTCTTTATTTTTCCATGTGCTGGCATTTCTGGCTAAAGGATTTATCCTTGGATCTGTCTTGTACTTCTTCAAATGACAGTTTGCAGCTTTGTGGCCGAAGTTATGAGAGTTATAGCATTCAAGCTCATTGTTCAATAGGTCAAAGTGATTGTTGCAACGTTGTCTACTCATTGACTGTTTATTATTTCTTGACCTCCTCAGTTGCATGTCTCTAAACTTAATTTGACAATTTGCAATCTCTGATTGTTTGTTACTTGGTTGTCTCATTCTCTGTTGTGGTAGATATTTGTTCCTTGGGAATCTTGATTTCTCATGTCTAAATCTTAAGGAACAGTTTAAAACTTTGTGGCTAAAGCTAGAATAGTAGAAACAATATCCATAGAAAAAATATTTGTACCTGGAAAATGGCTGTCTTCTTTGAGCAGGTCAATTTCTCCCATGCTGATGATTTCCTTGAGCAGAGGGTGTATCATATCTTTGTTCTACAGATTCAGTTCTGGCACCTTTTTCTTTACTCCTCCTGGGTGGTTGATTGTCTTCTTTTGTTTCTGCAGGTCTGTTGTTGTCATTGGTTGTAGATTTGACAAAATTGATGGAGTCTTTGTTGCTTGGCTAACCACTACTTGATCCCTCTTCATAACCCAAACCAGTTTTAAACTTTGGATTCCTTTTTTGATTTAGAATCATGGCTAATCCTTCTGAGGCTTTGATACTTGACAGATTCTGATGATACAAGGCTTGAAACTTCTCCAACTCTTTCCTAGTTTTCAGTACTTCTTCTTCCAGAGCTTCACATCTTGCCTTGTTTTCTGATAATTGTTGTTTCAAAATGTCTTCGATTTTCTTTGCCTCTTATGATTCCACTTTTAGCAGGGAAAATTCTTCATCAAATTTTTTACTACCATTCTTGAACTGTATCAACGATTTTTTTTCTTTCTCTTCTTAAGTTTGAATCTGTCAATCTCTTCCAAAGCGTTGATCATCTCTCCTTCCAAGTCAACCACAAATTCTTCATCATTATCATCACTTCCTACTCTTTCATTATCATAATCCTTTTTGTCCATAAACATAAAGTCATTAAACTTATCTTCAAAATGAGAATCACTATTTGTGTCTTCTAAAGAGTCATCATTGTTTACACATAAACTTTTATTTTTACCAAATATTTTGGATTTATACTTCTCTTCACCTTTAGAAATCTAGTCCTTCTTCTTGTGTGGACATTTAGATGCAAAGTGACCTATCTTTTCACAGTTAAAAAATTTGAAGGGCAACTTGCCTTGGTACTTGCATTATCCTTTCTTTAGTATTCTCACAGATTTTGCTTCAATTTCATCAGGATCAGAATCTTCATTCTTATCTTCTTTAAATGATGATTCTCTAGAGGTGGGTTTATCTTTAACTATTCTCATTTCATATGCAGTCAACGTTCCTAGAATTTTATCAAAGGCTAAAGATTTTAGATCATTAAGTTCTTCTATAGCAGAGACCTTTGGGTTGAACCTATCAGGCAGAGATCTTAAAATCTTCTAAACTAAAAATACATATTCAATCTTCTCACCAAGACCCATCATGGAATTAACTAGCTCTTCAACTCTCAAAAAGTACTTCCCAATAGTTTCATCTTCTTTCATCTGTAGCTATTCAAAATGTACTCTGTAGGTTTGAAGCTTGGCATCCTTTACCTTCTCATTACCTTCATAACTGCTAATGAGTTTGTCCCACATTTCTTTGGTAGTTTATAAGTGCATAACTTTTACAAATTCTACTTTTGTAAGCCCACTCAGAATAGCATTCATAGCCTTAGAATTGAACCTGAATTCTATCTTGTCATCCTTAGAAGCTATTACAACTAGCTTTACATAACCAGTCTCTACCACATCCCAGACATATGCACCTAAATCCATTATGTAGGTTCTCATCCTAACCTTCCAGAAGACAAAGTTTGTTCCATTGAACAGGGGCACCTTATTGGTTGAAGTTACTCCATGGCTAGTCATATTTAAGCTCTAGGATCTACCCTTAAATAAAGGGAACTTGCTCTGATACCAATTCTTGGAAAACTGAGGGGGGGGTGAATCAGTTGTTACCGTGCTTAAACAATTATGCTTATTTTAAAATCTTTACAGATCACTCAATGACAATCACAATAATGTAGGGAGGTAAGTAATAGAACATTCAACATCAATCACACACACGAAATATACAGAGACAAATATTTCTTGAGGAAACCCATAAAGGGTAAAAACCTCTTCTTCTTGATATGATAAGTAATCTTTATTTTCTGTACATTATCATTCTTATGAGAACCAACTCATTGTGAGGCTACCACATCTATTTTGCAAGATGCAAATTTCTGAGAGCATGAACTCTATGGTTTCTCTAGCACCCGCTAAAAGGAAGCACCAACTCCCTAAGTGTTCCAGCACCAACTGGATGGAAGCACCAACTTCCAGTCACACAGGCACTGACCTGTATAACAAAGAAAAATAGTTCTCCCTTGCACCACCCTGCCACCCTGGTTTTTCTGGCTACAACCAGATGGAAGCTACAACTCCCTGTGTTCAAACACCCACTTGAAACTCTGAGGACACCAATCCTCCATAGCACCTCCCAACCACCCTGAAATATAAATCTTTTCCTTTTACAAATTTATCACAGTGATACATCATTTATCTATGGATTACCAGTCTCATCATTGTTTTGCTACATTGCTCTGCTTTGCCTACATCAGTGTCTCTCTCCTCATGTCTGTTGTGCTTTCTATTCTTCTCTCATATGTGCATTTATGTTCCTTTCTTCTTCCATGCTTCATCTCCTCCACGATGCATGCTTCTATCTGCATGAATAACTTCTAACAAAAACAAACTCCTCTTCTCTATTCTGTGTATATTTATAATTCCAAGTCCTTTGCCAGATCATACAGCTAACTCTTTGTCCCCTCTGGCGATTATGCTGAGTCTGTTCTTCATCCATGGTCATTATGTTGAGACTGTTCATCATTAGTGGTCCTTCCTGAGATTCTTTGGCTTCTCTGGCAGCTACAGTCTTCAACACTTTTCCATCTGTCAATCGTCTCTATGATAAGTCTTCTTTCCACTAGCAGTTACCTCAAGACTCTTCAGCTTCTCTGGCGATCACCCTAAGATTCTTCGAATTCACTAGTAGATGCAATCAGTCATTTTCTGTAGTTACAATTAGTACGTCTCTACCAGTTACTAAGAGAACCTCTGCATGCTCATGCTTTTTCTGCCTTTTCCCTTCCTGATAAATCTACACAGTAGGGGCTATATTTTCTGGCTAAGCCCCTTTCCTTCACATGACCGTCGACGGTGTCCATACTCCTAACCAACAGTTGTTTTTCAATTTTACATTTCGAGTGATCGACTGTGAGTCACCTTGATTTTCCAAACTCGTGAAACTTCAAGGTGGATCCTAGCAATGCTAGCTCCTTCTCTTCTCTTCCATGGATGTGACCACTGGTTGTGACCACAACCCTATATGAAAAGGCATTTCACGATTTCAGTGATCCAGGCTCTGGAAGTTTCAATTCTCAAGTTCTCGTTTTCTCCTGGAGCAGTTCACCCGGATTCCATGAACCAACGATGCGTGTCCCTCTTGGATCAACGATCGAGATCTCCTTCGTGTCTCTGAACTTCAAAGATTTCAATTCTCAATCTGCGCTTGTTCAGAATGCTTTTAGCAAGAGTCCACAGATTCTTGCAATGTGTCATACTTGAATCAATGGTCCTTGTTCACTTTGGGACTTCAGAAATCTCAAACCTTCCTCCTTCGTGTTTTCCCAGAGATGATAATCTACTAATGTGTGTCCTCTTTAATCCAATGACTATCTTCCACTCCGGGACTTCGGCCTTCAGGACTTCAGGTCTTTGGGTGAGTATTGGTGGTAAAAATCTCGAAGAAAAACTCCCAGAGTAACATAAATCTTGCATCACTCAATGATGTGTCATGAGTCAAGCATCTGCCACATGTCACTCGGATTTGTGATTTACACATACCTGAAATTCCGAATCAACTTGACACTTGTCATTGTTTGATTGCACCACATGTCCTTGTTGATGTGGTCTGCCACATGTCTTTGCTGATGTGGTCTGCTAATGTGGTCTACCACATGTCCTTGAGGATGAGATTTTGCTAACATAGATCTCACTGATCTAACGGTCAATGTCCGATCTCCAGATATGATGACTGACAAAACATTTCATTTTGGGGATTTCAAATCTCAAACTTTCAGGAGCATAACCTCCTCGCATCTCTATCTCCGAAGTGAATGTTTTTCATTCAATTAGGATCTTGGATCGACAGCTTGATATTTTTGTGATGCAACTTTTCTATCTTATCCTGTCCTTCCACTTCGAAATTAATCTGATGACTGAAGGAACTTCTCATTCTAGAGATTTCAAATATCAAACATTCAGAGTGTAACTTCTTCGCATCTTTAGATCCGTAGTGAATTTTGTTCGTCCGATCATGAACTTAGATCGACAGCTCGATCTTTCTGCACGCTCCTCATGTCTGGACACTGATTTGATTGCCACTGTCTCTCCCGCTCTTGAGCTTATGCTTCCTCCCGACTTGGAAGAATGTCTAAGTGTCAAAGACCTTGACCTTTGATCCTTCTATGAGTTCTGATGACTTGGACCTCATCTGCGCTTCTGGAAACTGTTATTTCTCCTGAGCTTTGATCTTTGCATATCGTTTGCTTCTTCATTTGAGCTTATGTTGTTCCTATTTTTCCATCGATGCACACTCTGATCTTTCCATCAATGACAAGCACACTCTGCCTATAGACATGCCATTGTTGTTGTTGTTCTTTCTTGTAGACATGCCATTGTTGTTGTTGTTCTTGCCATCAATGACAAGCACACTCTACTTGTAAACATGCCAACAATTATGAGTTTGTGGAATGTTTCATGTGATTCAATTTTTAGAAAATTTGTTTTAACTAAATTTAACCATTAACTCATTTTGCTAGATTCTCGGAAGATTGTTTTGTTGCACTAAATGAAAGAAAAATCATATGTGATAATTGAATTGGAGAATTGAGTTGAAAATATTTTACACCAATCATCAGTTCTTGTAATTTGTTTTGTCCTTCATTTCATATCTCTACTTTGGGAATTTTTTATGTTGGGTTCAATGTTGAATGGTTACCTTTTCTTGAATAGTTTTTTCCCTTGGCTTACCTTTGATCTTTCACTGAAAAAACTTTCACTATTGTTGAACTAGATTTGTTGCTTGTTGTTGGGTTTTGTTCTTATATTTCTTAGGAAGTTTTTTCCCTTTTGAATTGACTTCAAATTTCATCCTTCCTTTCTGATTGTACATATTCCTTCCATCTTTTGATTTGGCTGCTAGTATTTCCCTAAGTTGATTTGACTGCTTAATCTTCCTTGAGGATTACTCTTTAAATTTGAGTGAGGGGTTGGTCCAATTCTAGTCACATACTGAAGAAATGTTTGTAAGTCATAAAATGCATAGGCTGCTCTATCTGAATGAACATTTATAAAGTTCTCAGTTGTAGGTATGGACTAATAGTTGTAGTGGAACACATGTTCCTGTTGAGTGTACCATGATAATCCATAAGTATAGGAAAGTTTATATTTATATTTTTATTTGAGCTTCATTCACTTCACATTAATAAAATGGCCAATGCTATGATGAATTTTGGGGATACCTGTGGGATAAAATAAAATGCATAACATCTAATCATCAAATCAAAGTAACTCTCGTATCACCCCACTTCCTTCACACCCTATGTGCATATGCATATGCATATATAAAATATAAAATGATGAGCATATTCTAAAATAAAAAAGGAAGTTGAAAACACTATTAATGGTGTGGGAAGTACAGGTAAACTCATCGGGCTATGGATGTCTGCTGATAGCAGGGTTATGCTTGTATGTTACCAAGGAAACTTCGCCGAGGCTATGTATGCTCACTGGCATGAATCAATGTCAGGAAAAGAGAGATGAGGAACACACTTATGTAGATGTATGCTTTTTATAAAAGTTAAAAATCATGGTCAAACCAAAACCAATATGGAATGTGCAACCAATAAATGAATTTATCTCATTAATTGTCTCTTTGAAAAGGGTGTGTTAAGAGTTCAAGTACTATAAATATTGGGTTATATATTTTATAATTTTTGTTTCATTGTGGTACCTATGACTATTGGAAAATTGTTTGTAGTTTGTTGAACTTATCTTTAAAATTTAGATCTAAAGTATGGGCCCTAGAATTATATTGATATAGATAATTGGTTCTTCAATTTTGTCTCCATTTTTTGTAGCCGCAACAACCTTCTTTTACTTTTTCTTTGGCAATCAAAAGGAAAGGGGCCCCCTATTAAAATTTTAAGCCTATTTCCTAATCCTCTACTGCTTGAGCATGATGTTATTTCTTTGCCTACGTTGAGGGAGTTGAGGTTCGGTCTTGATTGATGATTGTTTTTATGGAGGTTTATTATCCCTTTTGATCATATGATTTCAAATGTCTTCATGATTCTTAGTTTACCTATGATGTTTCGTTGACATTTGTATGAGTGGTTGACACATTTCCTTCCTACGTTATATAGTTTCCCAAGTGTTATAGCAAGGTTTGTCTCACCCCATGCAACTTTCTCAGAAGGCCTTTTCCATTTCCCTATGCAAACTTGAAGTCCCCTTTTGCACTTCCTAGAGATAAAAAAATTACATTTTTCTACATATACATGCCCTACAAGTTAGACAACATGCATATACATAGATTGCACCACTACAACCCATGTACATCAGGTTTGGTGCTCAAAATTAAAAAAATGTGTCGGGTTTCCATGTCATGTCACGAGATCCATGATCATTGACCTTCCATATACTCAAAATGTTCTGACTCTGCCCTTGAATTCCATTTGAAGGCTACAAATTGGGCCATATCCAAACCGTGGAAGGAGAGAATTCAAATTTTGAGAGGAAAGTTACTCTAGAGAAATTATTCACTTCATATTGAGTCTGAATCCCTTTGTCCTTTAAAGTCTAAACACAATGTTCATCCCCCAAGCTCTTCCCTCTTTGATGGAAAACCTCGTTGTCTCTCTTATATGAGCTTGACTTTGGTGGAGGATTGAAGTGGTGGAGGCCCAGCTAAAAGGAACTTAGTTTCTCGGTTTGGAGACATGTCTACACAAATGTTTGTCACTTGTATACTTTTGTTGATCATTTTTTAATAGGAATACTCTTTTCTCGTCCAATTAATATCTTGTAAATATTTGATTTATTATTCTATGGGCTTATTTGTTATGAATGTTGATGTATTATGCTATTATATGTGCTAACATTATATATTATCACCATATGCTTGCATATCTTGGTTTTTGAGGCAAAGTTGAAGGTATAAATCTTTGAGTCAAGTATTCAATGATGGTCTTCATCAAACGTCCAGATGAGGTAGGATCTTTATCTTGTCTTGTTAGCATTTTCATTTATATAGTATACTTTGGATTAGAGCTGATTTCTGCAGTCATTTCGTCTGTTGTGGTTTACCCCATGCCATAGAGTGATTTTCCTCATAACAGAATTGGTGACCATACTGGGGATCAAATCTTCTTTTGGGGGGTTTGGAGTGTTTTTCTCCTTTAATTGCTCTTTGATTATCTTGAGTTTCCTTGTCGCCTGATTACTTGGCAGCCTATTTTTACTTTGTATCTGAGTTTCTTGGCCTTCTCCTTACCCTGGCAGTGTTTTAATACATATACATGATTTTTCCATTGACAGATGCGTACATACGCAAGTTGTCATTCCATAGGGAGCGTACATACACGGCTTTTGCTTAAATATTCACGCACATTATTGTGTTGATTTTGTCACATGGGTGAGAAAAAACACGACACTTACTTGTCTAGTTAAGTCAGTTAAACAAGATAAAGAGTTGTGAGTTGATTAGATAACCAAATACACATGAAACAAGGAAATAAAAATAAAAATAAAGGAAACAAAAGTTAGAAAAACTTGCAAGAACTAGAACCATGAAAAATGAAAATGAAAATTATATACCTACCAATGGATAAATGTATTGATAGGCTAGAACCATAGAGAAAGGCAGGGACTTATGAATCCCCTCTTCCTCCTTGGGAGGGATCTTAAGTTCCCTAATAGAGATCTCTTCTCTTCATACAATGGAAAGTAGCAATGGTGAAGAAATACAATGCCAATCCTCTCAAGAGGTGAGTGGAATGACCCTTGCTATAGTACTTGAATGATTCAAAGAGAAAAGAGGATTCTCCAAGAAGAATTCTTGCAGCATAACAATACCTTGAAGTTCTTGTTTTTCTATCACACCCATGGCACATATTTATAGTGTCCATTGATGGAAAGATGTAACTGGTTCATAATGTGAACAAGGGGCCTTTTAGGCCACTTCCTATCCCTTGACCAGCCTCTAAGCTAGATTTCACTCAGATCTCAGTGTCAAATCGTGTTGGGGGTCGGACAGGAAGTGGTTGAGAGGCCAAAAAGATTCATAAATGAGTCATTCATGAGAAGTATGCGGGTTTTCTCGTAGACAATCACACATTTTGCGTACAGTGCACAATTAGGGTTGTGCTGGCATGTGCATTATGTGCATAGTGTGTGCACTTCCTTTGGTGAATTTGCGCACTTTTATTTATGAACAGAGTATATAGTTTTATGAATTTTTTATGGATTTTGATGTTGTAGGTGTACTAATTGTTGTTGGAACTGATGTCTTTATTCAACCGTTGTTTGTAATGTTGCGGATGATTTTTCGGTGATAACAAATTCCCCCTGATGTGTGAGGTTAGGAGCATACGTATAGCCAAAATACATCAATGTTTCTTTTGCTGAGAGTGCCATGGTGAGGGAGAGTGAAGAGATGAACTACAAGAGTGGTCCGCCAGAGGGAGAGGGAAAATTGTGGGAACCAAACCTTTCTCTAGGAATAAAAGTAAAATTTGTATACAAATGAGGAGGGCATGCCCCATGCTCATGTCATGAAACCAAAATGTGGGAATGGAACTGAAGGTGTATGATGATGTAGATAGTTGCAGCACCCTCCGCGGTGGTTGGTAACAACATATGATGGTTCTGAATTGAGTAATGGATGATGATAAGAAGTGTCGATGACTCATAGGTATTGATAGCCTATCAAATTCAGAGGTCTTCAACTGGTATGGAAAACTACAACAGTCACATAGTAAGACCCACCTTAACATGAGAGTTTGCTGAAGTCGAATGTTATGGGGGTCAACGAAATCATAAAGAAATGATGACTCTCTTTGTTCCATCCAAGAATCCTCCTTGAAAAGGTAATGAGAGTCAAGATATTGCTTCCCTACTAAAAATTGTGTTGATGTCGACAGGAAGGGAGACGTGAAGTCAAGAATCAAAGGGCTTCGTGAAATCCACTGAGTAATAGATGATGTTAGTTATTGATGGTTAACATGGACGAATTCAAGATGTTATGGGACTGAATACTACCCTTGGTTGGGGTTTTGAAGGATGATTGGCAGCAACTGTAAAACTGGATCTAGTGTCACGAGGACAACTAGACATGGGGTAAAACTGTGCTGGAGACTGAAAAAGTGGGAAAAATAAGAGATCATGGTTACATGGACTTGGGATACTTGGGGTTTTTCAATGATGTCTATATGAAAAGAGGGTGGATTCCCCAAACAAGGGCAACATGGGTTTATTTTCCAGGTAAAAGAAGGCCATGGGGGATGATGACTAGAAAATCTATGTATATGCTGGAAACAAGGTCTTTATACAATTACTAAATGAATAAAGAATAATTGGGATTGAGTATAAAGATATAGAAATGGGTGCCTCGGTGAAAGATGGCTTGGATTATTTAGGGCACAAGTTTGTGAAAGAGAACTAGTGGGTGGTGGGGGCCCCATGGGTGGGTTTCTGTATTAGGTAAATGGATGGAGGATAATTTGCAGATGGGTAGACTGATGGTGGATGAAATGGAGGGATAATGGAACTATGGGGGTGCATTCAACAAAACCAAGTGTAGGATGATATGACCCGAGAGTCCATTGGGAAGGTTAGAAATATTTTAAGAAGAAGTTTGGGGTTCATTCTCGGAAGTGCAAAAAACTATCGGGACTCCCAATCCTAGGGGGAGAAAACAACATGAGTGTCAAGTTTCCAAGGGGAACTATGAATGGGAAAAATCATGTGGGGGAGAGTGTTATCGGTTGACTGTATCAAAATGTGGCAAAGGTAAAGGTACTATAGAACCAGATATAGGGAACCTAAAGGAAAATATCAGAGGGTGTGAATGGGATATGAAATTGTTTACAAAGGGAGTAATTACATGCCAGTGTGGAACATATACCTGAAGGGGTTGTAATCTTTCTTAACAAGTACCTGCACAAAAAAAACCAAATACCTGATGTGAACAATATCTGATGATAAAGAACATATAACAACTATTTGATAAAACTGAAAGTAAGCATGCGTAATTGAACGCAGCGTGAAAAAAATGCTCCTCTGGAGAGAAGTGTAGATGATAACCCGAGGAATATGAATGTGTAGATGGTTGGATTAGGATCTCATGGCCAAGAACGGTTTGGAAAACTGAGGCTTTGAGCTCCTGTACCAGAATGTGGAAGTTGGGAAAGAGGGCCTATATATGGATGGTGGGCCCATAATTCCACCTCATTTGCACCGACACTATTGTTGATCTAGCGAGAGAGTTGTGAGGTGATTTGGAAGATTGTGGGAGCTTGAGGCTACTGATCCGGGAGTTGCGAGAGACAATTTAGTGACCTTATCATTCTGCATTTTGTGAATTTGATGAATGTTAGATAGGGGTTGTATGAAGGTTCATATAGGGTGTTTTAAGGGTAGGTTCCCAATAGTGCGTGGGAAATAGGAGAATAATCGCACACCCATGCGCGGGTAGGAGTTGATTCTAGCATATTATGTGTGGGTTTATCCCAATGGTGATCTCTTCTATGATGCCTGGTTTAATGGAAATGTCAATTTTGACTGTGGGGGAGATGTTGGCCATGTTGCCTTCTTCAAAAGCATCAGGGACAGGAACAGGGCTTTTGAACCAGACAATATGTCCCAGAGGAATAAAATCCTTGGTTTCGATTGTGCATAGGGAGGCTTGGGAAGGAGGGTAAAAGTCCTCCTGTGAGAGAAAAAGTGCTCGATGATGGAGCGAATTCCATGGGCAATCAGTGGTAGTTAGTTCCTCCAAGATATCTTCATTGCAGTGGAAAATGCAAGAATACATAGGATCCTGGGAGATGGCAGGGGGTACCGTCAATGGAGAAATGTCATGGATCTCAAGGGATGGGGACGTAGACATAAACCAAATGTCAATACATTGTGTATGATATATCATTCACTCGAGGACTAACGAAGAAATATAATGAATGTAAGTAATGTGAGCATCAATAGGGAGTGCCTGAGAGGCTTCAGGAAGAGATGTGTGGCGTACTGCAGATAATGTTTGGCGGAATTGAGGTAGAGTTTGGAAATAATGAGTGTAATGGCCATATTCTCAGCATATGGAACAAGTGAAATTGGTTCGTAACCCTTTATTTTGTGTGGTTGAGGAATCCATAGTAGCAGCGTATGTACTTGGTGGAGTGGCAAGTAATGGGGTTGTTTTAGGGAGATGGATAAGATTGCGTAACTTGGGAAGAGTAGGACATCTCTTAGTGGGGTGTCCTTCTCTTTCACATAGTGCGCAAGGAGGTTGAGCTTGGGAAGGGAGTGGAGCTATGGTCTCATTCTTCCTTTGTCGTCCCCCATTGGTGGCGATGTTGCTATCGGTTGGGGGTGGGGGTGGTGTGGTAGAATCCTGTACTGGGATTTTCATTGGTAATCCCTATGTTTGAGGAGGGAGAGATGGTGTAGGAACCATAGAGGGTGGATGGAGATACCATACAGCGATGGAGAGAACCATGTTGGGAAGGGTGAGGGTAGAAGCTACTTGGAAACATCGATCTTCAAATGTTTTGTGAATTGTGTTTCTATTTCTTAGCATTGGTGGGGGAGTGGAGGGGTTGTGTAGGTGTGTTGTGCGTGCATAGGTCGTGGGGGCATGTTGTGCGCGTAGAGGTCATGTAGGTCATGAGGGTGTGTTTTGTACGTAGAGGTCGTGACAGTGTTTGTGAGT
>JZKD02S2167068.1:327079-364682 GCA_000966675.3 Picea glauca | reverse complement strand
CCACCCTAAATGCATTCTCCAATGATTTGGGTTCCCAAAGGAGAACCTCATGTTGAATGTTATCCTTTAAAGTTCCTATGAATACATCAATCAAGTGCTCATCTGGAATATTTGTAACCTTTATATTCAATCTTTGGAAGTTCTCAATGTGCTCTGTAACTGAACCCTTTTGCTTGAGATTTATCAATTGGCTAAAAAAGGTATTGCTCCTTGTATCCTCATAGTGTCCTATCATTTCTTCTGTGAAAATTGTCCAAGTGACGAGTGATTTGCGAGAACAAAACCATCGATACCATATAAATTGATTAGGTTCTAAATATAAAGAAGCAATTCATACCTTTTGTATATGTGGCACATTATGTAGATCAAAGAATTTCTCCATCTAAAGTATCCATGTGATTGGGTCCTTTCCATCAAGCTTCCTCATATCAATCTTAGGAACATGGTTGGTCTTCAACCCAAAGTTGGAGTTTCTCAATATAGCATAGAAAAACCTCAAAATAAGTACTCAACTCCTTGAAAAAGAGATAATTTCAGATAATAAGCCTCTTTGAGGGGGCAACCTCCTTATACACCATATAAATGTTCAAGTACAAGATGATTCCAAATGAAAATGTCTCCTTGGTATATATAGGAGACTAGGAGGTACAATTACAACTTATGGACTCAATCTAGCATAAATAAAATAACATTACTAATGTAATATGCCCCAATTAAGGGGTAATAAGCCACTATTTATGGCTTAAAAACAAAGCAAAGAGAAGAATTGTGATTCTTTTTACCCCTGTGTACTTATGTTAGCTAACCTTTCTTGTAAGAAAGGACTCTAAGTGAAGTGTGATTGCTTTACAAAGTGAAGGAAATTAAAATATGAAGGCAAGGGGCCCTTAAACCACTCAGAAAACCCTTACAATTTACAAAAAACTGAACTTGTGCACAGGCTATAGTTCTGTCAGTCGTGCCAAGTGAACATAATGCATGGGTTTATGAAAGATATTATGCACAAGCATGCAGAGTGCATCGAATGCACATCTGTGTGCTTCGAAAGACGTGCACTTCCTCTCACGCGTCAGGAAAAAAATTTCGAGGTGAATTTCTCTCGCCTTAGCTATGAATTCTGGATTTGGAAGACTGGACTAGGTCGGTTTTGGTACCTGCATATCCAAACAATTAGAAATATGTGCTCTCCAGACTTAAATAGGAAGGAATTTGATTCACATCCCCATTATGGTCGCCAATCTATTGTGTTGGTTTTGTCACGTGGGTGAGAAAACACACAACACTTACTTGCCTAGTTAAGTCATCTAAACAAGACAGAGAGTTGTGAGTTGATTAGATAACCAAATACACATGAAACAAGGAAATAAAAACAAAAACAAAAGAAAAAAAAATGAAAATGACAATAATATAGCTACCAATGGATTAATATATTGATAGGATCCATAGAGAAATACAGGGACTTATGAATCCCCTCTTCCTCCTTGGGAGGGATCTTGATTTCCCTAATAGAGAGCTCTTCTCTTCATACAATGCCAAGTACCAATGGTGAATAAATACAATGTCAATCCTCTCAAGAGGTGAGTGGAATGACCCTTTCTATAGTGCTTGAATGATTCAAAGAGAAAAGAGGATTCTCCAAGAAGAATTCTTGCAGCATAACAATACCTTGATATTCTTATTTTTCTAGCACACCCATGGCACATATTTATAGTTTCCATTCATGGAAATATGTAGTTGGTTCATAATGTGAACAAGGGGCATTTTAGGGAACTTCGTAGCCCTTTTCAACCTTCAAGCTAGATTTCTCTTAGATATGAGTGTCAAATTATGTTGGGGGTCGAAATGGAAGTGGTTGAGAGGCCAACAAGATTCATAAATGCACCGTTCATGAGAAGTGCACAGGTTTGCTTCTAGACAGTCGCACATTCTGCGCAAAGTGCACAATTAGGGTTTTGTTGGAAAGAACATTCTATGCATAGTGCACTCACTTCCTTTGGTGAATTTGTGCATTTTGATTTATGAACAAAGTATATATTTTTATGCCTTTTTGATGGATTTTGATGTTGTAGGTGTACTAATTGTTGTTGGAATTGATGTCTTTCTTCAACCACTTTTTGTAATGTTGCGGATGATTTTTAGGTGATAACATATGTTAGTCCTTAACCTTTATTTTACTGATTAGGTGTCCTTAATCCATGTTCTATCCATTTTTCTTGATTCTTTGTTAAACTTTGTTTTTCCCCTTCTTGGATTGAAAGCTTATTTTCATTCTTTTTATGCATATTTTAAATGTTTTTAAGTTTTCAAAGATTAGGATATGATATGAAATATTTCAATCACATCACATGTCCTTTCCTTTTTTGAATTTTCAAATTTTGTCAAAGTGGAAAGGGCACTACAAGAATAGCGCTATTCTTGCAGCACTAGAAGTAATGATAGTTCTGCATGCGCCACCTTACCCAGATCATGTCCTAACATTCAAAATCATTACTAGAAAATTTACATATCTCTATATGATATATTTCAAGATGTAATTCTCATGATGACAACCAACTTGGAGGATTGGGCTGTACTTGCCACCTTGACACCAAATCAACACGCCTGATTATTATTCCATATGAATGAAATCGTAATCTGCCTATTTTAGTATGTATATCATTCTACACAAGCTTTGTAGGATTGTATCAGTGTCATGGCTCCCAAAAAGAGTGGTCAGATAACTATATTGGGTCTAGAAGGGACAGAATTGCTCGAAGCATTTCCTCAGATGGCACAAAAGTTCAAGGATGCAGGTTGGTTCGACTTCTTCTTGACATTCCAGGGTCATGACGAGAAGATTTCTATGACATTTGCATAGAATTTCGATGGTTTTGAATCTATAGTTGGTAAACTCCTCATGCATGTGACATAGCATTCCATAGCTAAAGATTGTTGGTTACCACTATATGGGTAAAGATGGTGGAAGAACTAAAATGTAGTTATGGAGTTTGTAAATCAGTTTTTAATTCCAGAAAAATAAAAAACCCAATTGGAGCCAAGGTATCCCACACATCTGGGTGAGGAAAGAATGGAATACTGCTCTTTTAATTATCCAAAGGTACATTACATGCGAAGGAATATTTTCTTTGGTTCCTTAAATGAAGTTCAGAGGTATTGGGACTGGTTAATCCAGTCATTAAAACCTAATCTACAGGAAATTAAGTCTAAAACTGTCAAAGACAAGAAACCTAGAAAAGGTAAACATACCTCTCAAGCCACTGATTTTTTGATGAAATAAAATTCCCCTGCAGCCAGGGTAACTCGTGTTGGAAAGAGAAAATTACAAACACAACAAGCCATTGGTGATTTTCCTATGGGAAAACTTAATGAGAAACGCACTACCAGTCGAGGTAAGAAACTTAAAATGGATGAAGAGACTGATATCCATTTTGATCCAGATATTAAAAGGGAATCTAATGAACCTGAATATTACACCACAAGCCCAATTCAAATTCCATCTAAACAGAAAAAACAAACTACACGTAAGAAGATTGTAAAAGGTAAGAAATAAAGTAAGAAGAAGACACATGTACCTAAATACCCTATAAGAAATTCTATGAGAGCTTCAAACAAATTCATAATGAATGCAAAGGCCATGTTTCATCCTTCTATCAAGAAGGAAAACCTTATTATCATAGAATACAATTCAAAATATACTAAGAAAGAGATCAAAAATCATACATTGGCATCTTCTTCACACAGGTCAGAGGAGGAATCTGAAGAACAAAGGAAAAAATGAGAAAAGGAAAAATAGATTGCACAGTATTCAAGGAGACCTGTAACTAGGGAAACCATAAGATTCGTTTCAGTAACTAAATCTACACTCAAAGGCACATATGACAATGAGAAAAATGATTCCTTTCCAGAAATAAACCAGTTACAAGATTTTCCTGAAATTGAAAAATCAAAAAGTGTTGAAGGAGAAGGGTTGGGTAGTGGATCATATTAAAAGTTTGAAATTAAATTGAGTAATACCCAAACCTCCATTGACCTAAATATACCTTCTCTAGTTGAATAACATCCATAGTTCAAGATGAACACAACAGAAAGAAGAAAAGACAGAAATCAAAGACACAAAATACTTTGTTTTCTTGTTTTAGTCCTTATCTTCAAGAGTAGTTTCTGAGATGATGGAGATGAATTATTTGAAATAAAAGGAGGTTTTTTTTGGGACCGGTCCCCTTCAAAAAACCTCTCTTAGGTTTTACACATATATCACATTTTAAGAGGTTCAAATATATCTTTAAGGCCTATTTTTCAGAGATTTCACATTAAATGATTTCCTATTTTAGTGACCAATTTTGGGCGAGGTTTAAAAGCAGTTGTAGATGAAGTTTTGGAAACCAAAAGATTTTTTTGTTGGGAATGGGCCCCTTCACAAAAACCTCTCTCAGATTTTACACAGCTATCACCATTTGGGAGATACGAAGATATTGTTGGACCCTATTTTTCAGGAATTTGCCATATTTATTTTCCTAAAAAACTCTCATGGACAAAAGTTGACAAGGCACCTCATCTATTCGACTTGGAGATCAGATCTGATCTGCTCCTTGATTATTTGAAACAAGAAACTAAATACATATGAGGAGTTTTTGAGATCCATTTATTTTGGATATTGATAAATATGTATTCTTTCTATATAAACAGGGTAGAAGGAGAAGTAAAAGGTCGATTAGTTGGGCATTCAAGGGCCTTTTTTGTAAAAACTCCACTGTAAGACAAGACTATATTTCATATTGGTACTAAATGGAAAAGGCATGTTGATGGTCATATCTTCTTTCATATCTTTATCTATTTATTTTCTTACTCAAATACATTTATTCTGTTGCAATGCATATGATTTCTTGATTGTGGGTGACACTGTGAAAATTTTACTATTTTTGTTCATAATTAAGATTGGTTTCAAGTACATGTTCTTGTTTATTAATGATATTTTCAAATAAGAAATCCATGTGTGAGTTGACAAACTAGATACTCACATACCTTCCTTTCTTTATTTACCTTACCATCTGATATGCTAAAGTGTCTGTCATTTACTAAGCCAGTGGGATATTTACTTGCTTTTACATTGAGTTATATTTTTTATTGAATCCTTGAGCCAGATTTCAACCATTTTCTAAAAACCTATTCAAAAAACCATTCATAAATACCATTGCAATAACTTGATGATGCCCTACCTTTCCCTCTCACAGTCAAGTGCAACTTTAAGGACTAATATATTTTAGCGTTGTTTTCGGGGACAGAGGAACGAAGAATTTATCCCTGGGAGAATGACAATGATCAATTCTAGATCTTGATGGTGAACAAGAGTTGGACACTTTTTCTGACTGTATCATTCACCTGGCGACTCCAAGAAGGAATAATCTATTGGTGACTCCATTGATCCAAGATGTCGAAGGCCATGGAATCCATTTTGGCTTGTAGGTTTGCTCCATTTGATTTCTCCGGTATTCCTGGTTTTCTAAATGTTGTGCCTACTATGCATGAATGGGGAGAATACCTTCCAAGGTTCAAAGGAGATGATCACGATAATCCTCCACAACACTTGATTGATTTTCATCAATACATGGACCATATTGATACTGATCATGAAGATGTATTGTTGAAGATGTTTATGTACTCCTTGGAAGGAGAGGCGAGACAATGGTACCGATATCTTCATGTTTCTAATATTTCATCATTAAGTTATTTTCATGCTTCTTTTCAATCATTTCGTAAGAGGATTTATCTTTCTGAATGCCTCTTGAATGATTGTTTTGAGCAATTTAAATCTCTTAGCAAAAGTTTTATGTACGGATTTAGTGATGAGATCAATGAAGATATTTTGGAATGTTCTAATAATGCTCCTAACTGTTTTGATGACCATTCGAATGGGTCTCTTCATGAAGAATTTGCTACTGGAAATATTTGTGAAGGCCAATATTTTAGTGAAGAAATTTTTGAAGATTATATTGATGGTGAACTAACTATTTTATCATTTCCAGTTGAAATCAATCAAAAGTCTCCATCCTATCATGATGAAGAACATTTGATCATTCATGAAACTTTCTCTCATTGTTCTTTTCAAGGAGAATTTTTTCAAGATGTTGTTGACGATAGTGTCATCAATAGTATGACAACAAATTTATTGGATTTTCATATTGAATTTTTTGTTCCAAAAGACCAAGTTGCTTATTTTTGTTCTTTCTTTGAAGAGCATAATGAAACATAATTTTGTGAATTTCAAAATTCAACTTTTTTTTATAGTCAACCTGTATATGATGAATATGAAAATGGAGAAGAGCATAATTTCACATCAGCATTCATTGACCTATGCAACAACGAGCCCGTTTTTTAGGAGTATGAATCTGATGTTTGAGAAATACATGAAGGAAATCAACCTATCCAAGATGTTGTTGTTCACTGTCATAAAACAAGTGATGTTCATGTGATGTTTCAAGGAAATCAAGTGGATTATGGTCTCACAAATACAACAAAAATTGTAGGGGAGAAGTTTGGTCTATTCATCAACTAGAATTTTGTCATATTATATATGATCCAATAGTTGTCTACATGGAGTCAGTGTTTCCAGAGGTTCAAAATTTTGCAGCATTTGGAATTAAAGCAAATTGCAGTTGTAAGTATGGGTTTCCCATTCATTTTTTACTGCAAACATCTCATTTTTCCTACATTTTCTTATTTACTTGCAAGGAAGAAGACCATCTTGTCAGTCAAATGATTTCATGGCTACATTGGAAGTTTGATGTGACTTGATCAAGGAACTGATTGGTTAGTTGTGTAGGAGTTGTACATAAATAAGATTTATTTTTGAGCATGTTGGTTTCAGTTTGAAGATAAATTTATAGTATGAGAGTAGTTTCAAGTTTTCAGTATGCAATAATAAGGACTCCATAGTCCAATGGAAAGACTACTTGGAGTTTTGTGGTTGTTATTTTTGGATTGGAAATAAAGGAATGGTTGGACAGGGAAATAATTACAATAAAAGTTGATGATGATGAGGGATGTGAAGGCATTGGTCAACAAGTTATTAAAAATGCATCATGAAAATTTATCCCCAGACGGAGCTAGTATTAGTCCTTAACCTTCTTTTGAATGATTAGGTGTCTGTAATCCCTGTTCTATCCATTTTTCATGATTCTTTGTTAAACTTTGTTTCTCCCCTTCTTTGCTTGAAATCTTATTTCCATTATTTTTATGCACATTTTAAATGTTTTTAAGTTTTCAAATATTAGGATATGATATGAAATATTTCAATCACATCACCTGTCCTTTCCTTGTTTGAATTTTCAAATTTTGTCAAAGTGGAAAGGGCACTACAAGGATAGCGCTATTCTTGCAGCACTGGAAGTAATGATAGTTGTGCATGCACCACTTTACCCAGATCATGTCCTAATGTTCAAAATCATTACTAGAGGATATACATATCTCTATACAATCTATTTCATGATGTAATTCTTATGATGACAGCTAACTTGGAGGATCAGGCTACACTCGCCACCTTGACACTAAATCAACATGCCCTATTATTATTCCATATGAATGAAATCATAATCTTCCTATTTTAGTATGTCTATCATTATACACATGATTTTTAGGTAAAGATATAACTCTCATTTTTCAACAGCCTTCAAAAGTTGGAGATTAAACCCTCAATATTCTCAGAAATTTTCTACAAGATTGTATCAGTTTCATGGCACCCAAAAAGAGTGGTCAAATAACCAGATTGTAGCTAGAAGGGACATAATTGCTCGAAGAATTTCCTCAAATGGCACAAAATTTCAATGACACAGGTTGGTTCAACTTCTTCCTGACATTCTAGGGTCATGAAGAGCATATTTCTATGACATTTGCACAAAATTTCGATGGTTTTGAATCTGTAGTTGGTAAAATCCTCATGCATGTGATTGAGCATTCCATATCTAAATCTTGCAGGTTATGAGTATATGGGGAAATATGGTGGAAGAAAGAAAATGTAGTTATGGAGTTTGTAAATCACTTTATAATTCCAGAAAAAGAAAAAACCCAATTGGAGCCAAGTTATCCCACACAGCTATGTGAGGAAAAAATGGAATACTTCTTTGTCAATTATCCACAGGTACATTACATGTGAAGGCATATTTTCTCGGGTTCATCTCTATCATATTACATTGTTAATCCATGTAAATGGTGATTACCCTCTTAACCTACCTTATTTATTATTAAAAAGAATATCTAAGATGTATAAGAGGATCCATTCACATCATACAACAACAAAAAATAGTCTTTTCCATCAAGGGTTTATCAAAACGTTAATAGTCGTTTCCTTAAATGAAGTTCAGAGGTCTTGGGACTGGTTAATCCAATCATTAAAACCTAATCTACAGGAAATTAAGTCTAAAAATGTCAAAGAGAAGAAACCTGCAAGAGGTAAACATACATCTCAATCCACTGAGGTTTTGATGAAAGAAAATTCTCCTGTAGCCAGGGTAACTCGTGTTGGCAAGAGAAAATTACAAACACAACAAGCCATTGGTGATTTTCCTATGGGTAAACTTAATGAGAAAGGCACTACAAGTCAAGGTAAGAAACTTAAAATGGATGAAGAGACTAATACCCATTTTGATCCAGATATTAAAAGTGAATCTGATGAACTTGAAGATTACACCACAAGCCCAGTTCAAAGACCAGCTAAAGAGAAGAAACAACCTACAAGTAAGAAGACTGCAAAAGGTAAGAAACAAAGTAAGAGAAGACACCTGTACCTAAATACCCTAGAAGAAATTCTATCAGGGATGCAAACAAATTTATAATGAATTCAAAGGCCATGTTTCATCCTTCGATCAAGAAGAAAAAAATTATTATCATAGAAGACAATTAAGAGGATACTAAGAAAGAGATCAAAAAATAGAAATGGCATCATCTTCACACAGGTCAGAGGAGGAATCTGAAGAACAGAGGAAAAAATGAGAGAAGGGAAAATAGATTGCACAGTATTCAAGGAGACCTGTAACTAGGGAAACCATAAGATTAGTTTCAGTCACTGAATCTACACTCAAAATCACATATGATGATGAGAAAAATGATTCCTTTCCAGAAATAAACCAGTTACAGGATTTTCCAGAAATTGAAAAATCAAAAAGTGTTGAGGGAGAGGGGCTTGGTAGTGTATCATATTCAAGGTATGAAATTAAATTGTGGAAGCCTGAAACCTCCATTGACCTAAATATACCTGCTCCAGTTGAATAACATCCAGAGTTCAAGATGAACACAATAGAAAGAAGAAAAGACATAAATCAAATATAGGAAATACTATGTTTTTCTTGTTTTAGTCCTTATCTTCAAGAGCAGTTTATGAAACGATGGAGATGAATTATTTGAAATAAAAATAAATAAAAAATTGTTGGGAACGGGACCCTTCACAAAAACCTCATTGTTTACACAGCTATCACAGTTTAAGAGGTTCGAATATATCTTTGAGGCCTATTTTTCAGATATTTCACATTAAATGATTTCCTGTTTTAGTGACCAATTTTGGGCGAGGTTTCAAAGCAGGTGGAGATAAATTTTTGGAAATAAAAAAAGGTTTTTGTTGGGAATGGTCCACTTCAAAAAAATTTCTCTCGGATTTTACATAGCTATCACCATTTGGGAGATACTAAGAGATTGTTGGACACTATTTTTCAGGAATTTTCCATATTTATTTTCCTAAAAAAATCTCATGGACAGTAGTTGACAAGCCACCTCATCAATTCGACTTGGAGATCAGATATGATCTCCTCCTTGATTATTTGAAACAAGAAACTAAATATATATGAGGATGTTTTCAGATCCATTTCTTTTGGATCTTGATAAATATGTATTCCTTTTATATAAACATGGTAGAAGGAGAATTAAAAGGTCGATTAGTTGGGCATTCAAGGGCCTTTTTTGTAAAAACTCCACTGTAATAAAAGGCTATATTTCATATTGGTACTAAATGGAAAAGGCATGTTGATGGTCAGATATTATTTCATATATTTATCTATTTATTTTCTTACTTGAATACATTTATTCTATTGTAATGCATATGATTTCTTAATTGTGGGTGACACAGTGAAAAGTTTACTATTTTTGTTCATAATTAAGATTGTTTTCAAGTACATGTTCTTGTTTCTTAATGATATTTTGAAATAATAAATCCATGTGTGAGTTGAAAAACTAGATACTCACATACCTTCCTTTATTTATTTACCTTACCATATGATCTATTAAAGTGTCGATCATTTACTAAGCTAGTGGGATATTTACTTTCTTTTACATTGAGTTATATGTTTTATTGAATCCTTAAATTAGCTTTCAACCATTTTATAAAAACCTATTCAGAAAACGTTTCATAAATACCATTGTAATAACTTGATGATGCCCTATATTTCCCTCTCATAGTCAAGTGCAAATTTAAGGACTAACATCTTTTGGCGTCGTTGTCAGGGATGGAGGAATGAAGAATTTATCCCTGGGAGAACGACAACAATCAATTCTAGGTCTTGATGGTGAACATGAGTTGGAAACGTTTATGACTGTATCATTCACCTAGTGACTCCATGAAGGAAGAATATTTTGGTGACTCCATTGATCCAGGATTTAGAAGGCCATGGAAGCCATTTTTCCTCGTAGGTTTGCTCCATTTGATTTCTCCAGTATTCCTGGTTTTCCAAATGTCGTGCCTACTATGCATGAATGGGGAGACTACCTTCCAAGGTTCATAGGATATGATCATGATCATCATGCACAACACTTGATTGATTTTCATCAATACATGGACCATCTTGATATTCATCATGAATATGTATTGTTGAAGATGTTTATGTACTCTTTGGAAGGAGAGGCGAGACAATGGTACCAATTTATTCATGTTTCTAGTATTTCATCATTAAATGATTTCCATGCTACTTTTCATTCATTTTGTAGAAGGATTTATCATGTCGAATGCCTCTTGAATGATTGTTGTGAGAAATTTAAATCTCTTAGAAAAAAAAATCAACAGGGCTTTAATGATGAGATCAGTGGAGATATTTTGGAATGTTCTCATAATGCTCCTAATAGTTTTGATGGCCATTCGAATGAGTCTCTTCATGAATAATTTGATACTGGAAATATTTGTGAAGGCCACTATTTTAGTGAAGAAATACTTGAAGATTATATTGATGGTGAACAATTTTTTTTATCATTGTCAGTTGAAATAAATCAAAAGTCTCCATCCTATCATGATGAAGAAGATTTGATCACTCATGAAACTTTCTCTCATTCTTCTTTTCAAGGAGAAGTTTTTCAAGATATTATTGATGATAGTGTCATCGATAGTATGACAACAAATTTATTGGATTGTCATAATGAAATTTTTGTTCCAAAATACCAAGTTGCTCATTTGTGTTCTTTCTTTGAAGAGCATAATGAAACAAAATTTTGTGAATTTCAAAATTCAGAATTTTTTTATAGTCAACCTGTATAAGATGAATATGAAAATGGAGAATAGAAAAATTTCACATAAACATTCATTGACCTGTGCAACAGTGAGCCTTTTTTTGATGAGTATGAATCTGATGTTGGAGAAATAAATTAAGGAAATTAGCCTATCCAAGATGTTGTTGTTCACTATCATAAAAAAAGTGATGTTCTTGTGTTGTTTCAAGGAAATCAAGTGGATTATGGTCTCACAAATACAACAAAAATTGCAGGGGAGCAGTTTGGGTTTTTTCATCAACTAGAATTTTGTCATATTATATATGATCTAGTAGCCTTCTACATGGAGTCAGTGTTTCCAGAGGTGCAAAATTTTGCAGCATTTGGAATTAAAGAAAATTGCAGTTGTAAGTACGGGATTCCCATTCATTTTTTACTACAAACATCTTAGTTTTTCTACATTTTCTTATTTACTTGAAAGGAAGAAGACCATATTGTCAGTCAAATGCTTTCATGGCTTCATTGGAAGTTTGATGTGACCTTATCAAGGAACTGATTGGTTAGTTGTGTAGGAGTTGTACATAAATAAGATTTATTTTTGAGGATGTTGGTTTAAGTTTGAAGATCAATTTCTAGTATGAGAGTATTGTCAAGTTTTCAGTATGCAAGAATAAGGACTCCATACCCCAATGGAAATACTACTTGTAGTTTTGTGGTTGTTATTTTTGGATTGAAAATAAAGGAATGGTTGGACAGGGAAATAATTATAGTAAAAGTTGATGATGATGAGGGATGTGAAGGCATTGGTGAGCAAGTTCCTAAAGTTTCATCATGAAACTTGAAACTTTATCCCAAGAAGGAGCCAGTGTTAGTCCTTAACCTTGTTTTGACTAATTAGGTGTCCTTAATCCATGTTCTATCCATTTTTCATGATTCTTTGTTAAACTTTGTTTTTCCCCTTCTTGGCTTGAAAGCTTATTTTCATTATTTTTATGAACATTTTAAATGTTTTTAAGTTTTCAAAGATTAGTATATGATATGCAATATTTCTATCACATCACTTGTCCTTTCCTCGATTGAATTTTTAGTTTTTTTCAAAGTGGAAAGGGCACTACAAGAATAGCATTATTCTTGCAGCACTGAAAGTAATAACAGTTCTGCATGAGCCACCTTACCCAGATTGTGTCCTAACATTCAAAATAATTACTAGAGGATATAAATATCTCTATATGATCTATTTAAGGATGTAATTCACATGATGGAAGCTAAATTGGAGGATCAGGTTGTACTCGCCACCTTGACACCAAATCAACATGCCCGATTATTATTCCATATGAATGAAATCATAATCTTCCTGCTTTAGTATGTCTATAATTCTATACATGATTTGTAAGTAAAGAGATAACTCTCATTTTTCAACAACCTTCGAAAGTTGGAGATCATTCCCTCGATATTCTGAGAAATTTTCTGCAGGATTGTATCAGTGTCATGGCGTCCAAAGAGAGTGGTCAGATAACAAGATTGGAGCCAGAAGGGACAAAATTGCTCAAAGAATTTCCTCGGATGGCACAAAAGTTCAAGGATGCAAGTTGGTTCAACTTCTTCTCGACATTCCAGGGTCATGACGAGTAGATTTCTATGACATTTGCACATAATTTTGATGGTTCTAAATCTGTAGTTGGTAAACTCCTCATGCACGTGACAGAGAATTCCATATATAAATATTGTAGGTTACTAGTATAAGGGGAAAGATGGTGAAAGAAAGAAAATGTAGTTATGGTTGTAAATCAGTTTTTGATTCTAGAAAAAGAAAAACCCCAATTGGAGCCAAGCTATCCCACACAGCTTGGTGAGGAAAGAATGGCATACTTCTCTGTTAAATATCCACAGGTACATTACATGTAAAGGCATATTTTCTTTGGTTCATATCTATCATATTAGACTATTAATCCATGTAAATGGTGATTACCCTCTTAACCTACCTTATTTCTTATTAAAAAACTTATCTAATATGTTTAAGAAGATCTAGTCACATCCTGCAATAACAAAAAATAGTCTTTTCCATCAAGGGTAGATCAAAACATTAGTATTATTTTCCTTAAATGAAGTTCAGAGGTCTTGGTATTGGTTAATCTAGTCATTAAAACTTAATCTATAGGAAATTAAGTCTAAAACTGTTAAAGAGAAGAAACCTAGAAAAGGTAAATATACCTTTCAATCCACTGAGGTTTTGATGAAAATAAAATTCCCCTATAGCCAAGGTAACTCATGCTGGAAAGATAAAATTACAAACACAGCAAGCCATTGGTGATTTGCCAATGGGTAAACTTAATGAGAAATGTAATACCAATTGAGGTAAGAAACTTAAAATGGATGAAGAGGATAATATCCATTTTGATCTAGATATTAAAAGGGAATATGATGAACCTGAAGATTACACCACAAACCCATTTCAAATTCCAACTAAAGATAAGAAACAACCTACAGGCTAGAAGACTGTAAAAGGTAATAAACAAAGTAAGAAGAAGACACATGTACCTAAATACCCTAGAAGACAATTCAGAAGATACTAAGAAAAAGATCAAAAAATAGACCTTGGCATCTTCTTCACAAAGGTCAGAGGAGGAATATGAAGAACAGAGGAAAAAATGAGAAAAGGGAAAACATATTACATAGTATTCAAGGATACATGTAACTAGGGAAACCATAAGATCAGTCTCAGTCATTGAATCTATGCTCAAAGGAACATATGAGGATGAGAAAAATTATTCCTTTCCAGAAATAAACTAGTTACAGGATTTTCCAAAAATTGAAAAATCAAAAAGTGTTGAAGGAGAGGGGTTTGGTAGTGGATCATATTCAAAGTATGAAATTAAATTGAGGATGCCTCGAACCTCCATTGACCTAAATATACTTGCTCCAGTTGAAGAACATCCAGAGTTCAAGATGAACACCACAGAAAGAAGAAAAGACAAAAATCAAATACAAGAAATACTTTGTTTTTTTTGTTTGTTTTAGACCTTATCTTCAAGAGCCGTTTCTGAAACGATGGGGATGAATTCTTTGAAATCAAAAGAGGTTTGTTTTTGGAATGGTCCCCTTCACAAAAAAATATCTCAGTGTTTACACAACTATCACATTTTAAGAGGTTCAAATATATCTTTGAGGCCTATTGTTCATAGATTTCACATTAACTGATTTCCTGTTTTAGTGACCAATTTTGGGAGAGGTTTCAAAGCAGTTGGAGATGAAGTTTTAGAAAAAAAAAAAAAAAAAATGACTTTTTTGTTTGGAACGGGCCCCTTCAAAAAAAAAACTCTCATAATTTACACAATTATCATCATTTGGGAGATACAAAGAAATTTTTGGACCATATTTATCAAGAATTTGCGAGATTTATTTTCCTTAAAACATCTCATGGAAAATAGTTGACAAGCCACATCATCAATTCAACTTGGAGATCAGATATGATCTCCTCCTTGATTATTTCAAATAAGAAACTAAATAGAGATGAGGAGGTTTTCAGATCCATTTATTTTGGATCTTGATAAATATGTATTCTTTCTATATAAACAGGGTAGAAGGAGAAGTAAAAGGTCGATTAGTTGGGCATTCAAGGGCCTTTTTTGTAAAAACTCCACTCTAAGACAAGACTATATTTCAAATTGGTACTAAATGGAAAAGACATATTGATGGTCATATCATCTTTCATATCTTTATATTTTTCTTTTCTTACTTGAATACATTTATTCTGTTGCAATGCATATGATTTCTTGATTATGGGCGACAGTGAAAATTTTATTGTTTGTGTTCATAATTAAGATTGTTTTCAAGTACATGTTCTTGTTTCTTAACGATATTTTGAAATATGAAATCCATGTGTGAGTTGACAAACTAGATACTCACATACCTTCCTTTCTTTATTTACCTTACCATCTGATATGTTAAAGTGTCTGTCATTTACTAAGCCCGTGGAATATTTACTTGCTTTTACATTGAGTTATATGTTTTATTGAATCCTTGAGCCAGATTTCAACCATTTTCTAAAAACCTATTCAGAAAACCCTTCGTAAATACCATTGCAATAACTTGATGATTCCCTAGATTTCCCTGTCACAGTCAAGTGCAACTTTAGGGACTAACATCTTTTCATGTCGCTGTCGGGGATGGAGGAACAAAGAATTTATCCTTGGGAGAACGACAATGATCAATTCTAGCTCTTGATGGTGAACATGAGTTGAACACTTTTTATGACTGTATCATTCACCTGGAAACTCTATGAAGGAATAATCTGTTGGTGACTCCATTGATCTAGGATGTCGAAGGCCATGGAATCCATTTTGGCTCGTAGGTTTGCTCCATTTGATTTCTCCAGTATTCTTGGTTTTCCAATTGTTGTGCCTACTATGCATGAATGGGGAGACTACCTTCCAAGGTTCAAAGGAGATGATCACAATCATCCTGCACAACATTTGATTGGTTTTCATCAATACATGGACCATCTTGATATTCATCATGAAGATGTATTGCTGAAGATGTTTATGTACTCCTTGGAAGGAGAGGTGACACAATGGTAACGATCTCTTCCTGTGTCCAGTATTTCATCATTAAATGATTTCCATTCTTCTTTTCATTCATTTTGTAAGAGGATTTATACTACCAAATTCCTCTTGAATGATTGTTGTGAGAAATTTAAATCTCTTAGAAAAACCTTTCAGTAGGGATTTAGTGATGAGGTCAGTGAAGATATTTTGGAATGTTCTCATAATGCTCTTAACAGTTTTGATGGCCATTTGAATGGGTCTCTTCATGAATAATTTGCTACTAGAAATATTTGTGAAGGCCAATATTTTAGTGAAGAAAGTCTTGAAGATTATATTAATGGTGAACAAAATGCTTTATCATTGCCAGTTGAAATCAATCAAAAGTCTCCATCCTATCAAGATGAAGAAGATTTGATCATTCATGAAACTTTCTCTCATTCTTCTTTTCAAGGAGAAGTTTTTCAAGATGTTGTTGATGATAGTGTCAACGATAGTATGACAAAAAATTTATTGGATTGTCATAATGAATTTTTTTTTCCATAAGACCAGGTTGTTCATTTGTGTTCTTTCTTTGAAGAGATGAAACAAAATTTTGTGAATTTCAAAATTCAGAAATTTTTTATTGTCAACCTGTATATGATGAATATGAAAATGGAGAAGTGTTAATCCCTAAATAGTGGCACATTACCCCTTAATTGGGAAATATTACATTAGTAATGTTATTTTATTTATGTCAACTTGGGTCCATTAGTTTGTAATTGTACCTCCTAGTCTCCTATATATACCAAGGATACATTATCATTTGGAATCATCTTGTATTGGGAAATTTATGTGGTGTATAAGGAGGTTTCCCCCTAGAAGAGACTTATTATATTAAATTATATCTTTTTCAAGGTGTTGAGTAATTATTCTGATGTTTTTCTATGTTATCTTGATATTTGGTTCTTAACATTTGGTATCAGAGCTCAAGGTCTTGGGGTTTCACTGCTACATCTTAGACACCTTGGTATTTTCGCTATAATTTTTTTCTATGACGTTTCAGAAGGAACCCCTTGGAGTATATTTAGTAGATGGATCAAGGTACGTTGGGTTCAAGTTTCATCTCCTGAGGCCTTGTACTTTTGGAGATACAGCCTGTGTAAAATAGGGTTCTGGAATCATCCTGAATTTAGTCATCGTGGAATTTTCGCTATGAAATTTTTTTCTGTAATGTTTTAGACTATGAAATCTGAAGAATATTCACAAAACTTATTAAGGTATCTTTGATCAAAAATTCAAATTCCGGGTCATCTTACATTTGTAGATACACCCTGTGGAATATAGGGTATCTGACTAGTCTCAAGAAGGTGTTCAGGGTAAAACAATCATAAATTCTTCCTCGAGTATCAAAATTGAGTGAGACTGGTTGCATTGGATAGTGGATAGTCTGTAGTATTTTTGATACAATTTTTAGAATTTTATATCAATCATTTTGTGTGGGGAACTCTATACAAGTGAGATCTCCTAGAAAGGACAAAAATCATAAATTTGTGGGGAAGTTACCATAAATTCCACTTGGAACATCCAATTTTGATCAGACCTATGGAATTGTAGAGAAGAAATATTAGAGAACTACAAAAAATAAATTTTCATACCCAAAAGGGATGAAATTTTGGAGATACAATACAAGAAATATTTTCTAGCAGAATTGTTACACATCAATATTACTCGATTTGATAAGTATCTCATATTCCTCTCAACTGTTGTAAGTGTCTCATATTCCTTACAACTGTCGCAAGTGTCGCATGTTGTTCACAAGTGTCACAAATGTCAAACAAGTATATTGCCATGATAACGACACTAAAGAGGCACTTAGAATACCTCATACATCTGATTTGAAGGAAGGGGGATGATTAACTGAAGTCAAACATCTCTTTCCACCTGAAAGGAGCTCTTAAACTAGGGTTTTAAAGGAGAGCGCTCCCCTACATCAGCCTTAGGAGCGTTGGCGCTACCCTACAAGGTGCTAGGGAGCATTATAACAACAAATTTCCCCTCTGAATGAGCGCTACCCATATTTAGAGCGCTAGCGCCCCCCTTGAGCCTCTTAGGGAGTGCTATAGCGCCCTGATGCCCCTTTTGAGGGAGCGTTGTCTAATCTAGGTAGTAGTTGGCCCATTGAGGAAGATAAGGGGAGGATCTTTCAAGTTTCGAAGGAAGTTTCATTCGAATTCCTGATCTCAGGAGAAGGTCCCTGATCTAAGGAGGGAATTCCTCAACCTACTCTAAAGATACCTCAAGAGGTTAAGCCTCTCCTAACCTATATAAGCAAGCTCTATGATGGTGAAAAGGGGGAAGAATTGCAAGCATGAAACCTATGATCTCATAGGAAACACACAGTGAACTGGAGGAGAGTAATCATTGAATTTGTTGTCATCCGGATCGTGGATATTTCAATAAAGGGTTAAGACAAAGGGGACTTGACGAAGCTGTCGCATTCACATCTACGGTTGTAAGCTACTTTTGTCATCATTCTCATTAATATGACACGTTTGGCCTGTTTCTTTCTAGTTTGTGTTTGATCTTACATAAACTTATCATTGATAGATAGATCTATTTTTGAGCTAATATCAATAGAGTAAGAAGTGGTTGTACTATTGTTTGTCTACAGGGCTCATCGAGGAGCGAAAGATTGGAGCTCAACTCGGAGCGTGCAGGGACAAACGTCGGTAAAAAGGTACTTATGTTCTCCTTCCTCCTCATGCATTAGTTTGTGTAGATTTGAAAGGAATTCAGTACCCACGTTAATCATCTTTTGTCTTAAGAGTTAAGAGTCTAGCTCTCAAGAGGAGATCTATCTGTCCGCAGGGAGATTTTCCTTCAACAGAAACTGGTGACTCCACTGGGGAGTCCTCGAATCAAAAATTTTTGTTTTGATTTCTCCTCATAGACCTTGTCTTACCCCTTGATTGTTTTCAGACCTGGTTCACCCCTTTTTGATTGATTTCATGAGCTGATTGACTCCCTACCCCATCACACTCAGCTTGATTGACAAGTCTAGACTACAATTTTTGGATTTTTTGACACTTTTAGGAGATTTCTAAACCTGGCGCCCCTGTGCCTGTGTTAACAAAGTGCCAACACTCCCTGAGTTCCTTACATAGAGCGCTATAACACTCCTTGCCCTCTACAACAGAGTACCAGCCCTCTTTTGGCCAAAAATCTTTCCAGAATTGTTTTTTTTTAGGGTCTAGTCTCTGTGTTTCACCTGCTGAGCCTCTCTATGAGTCAATGCTTCTTCCCTTTCAACTTTGACATCCTTCTTTCTGAAGAAAAAACACCTTTCTGTTTGGATTTTGTAGCCTCTTTCATTATTTTTGAGTTTTTCTGCTGATTGGGAGTTTGAAACCAATGCATTTTTGTTCTCTCCTTTTTGAATGAGCGAGAAACTCTGGTGAAGGACATCAAAAGCCTACGAATCTCTCCATTTGGTTTTAGTTAAGGTCATTGTTCTTCGACATTTCTTTTGGTGTGAAGTTCTTGATTTTTCTTTGTTTTTCCTTTTCTTTTGCTTCTTGTTTTTTATCGCAACAAGATGGTGTGTTGTTTGTACGAAACCTACTTGTGTTTATCTGAGTTTCCTTGATCCAAAAGGATAATTGGCAGGGAAAGTGTTGTTTCAAATTAATCATTATTCACACACAAACAATAAACAAACATCTTTAGGATTGATTTTGCATATTAGAAGGTATCTCAAAATTTTTAGCACCACATCGGATTTGATTGAAGAAAATTTGTTTTAGGACATTCCTTATTAGTGCTTGTTAGTGAAAAGAACTTTCTCTCTCTCCCTTAGATAGGTATTCATCGAAAAGAAATGACTGCTTATCATCTTTGATGCATTATTGGGGACTGAGTCATCATTTCATCTGTTTCACTTCCATGCACCCCTTTTGAGTAAAGAACAACCATAAAATGAACGCTAATTAAAAACTATCTAGAACATTTTCTTTTCTAGGATCCTCCACCAACAGTAGACTAGGACTAGTACTTTGTATTAGGCTATGAGCATAACTCTCCAAAGTTACCAAAAACAAAAATTAGCATCCTGAGCTAGGGAGAGTCAAATCCAATTGTCGTATAAGTCTACCCAGGATCCCCCTCTCACACAGGGGTTACGCATGAGGTCGCATTCGAGAAAGCTACAGAGATTATCCCTCTGTGGTTTGACTGATTGTAGTGGTTAGATCATATTATGGGGATCGCTTAAAGGTAAATCCACAATTATTGAGTGGAAGCCTTTCAAGTTGATTTTGGGCTAGATACCCTACCCATACGTTCGGACTGGACTGTTGACTGTTCCCGCCTAGGGACTGACTGCAAATTGGTAACCTTAGTGGCCATAATCTTTAGGGTCTTACACAAGGTGACAGTGAAGGGAAGTCTCACTGTACCTGGAGCAGACATTGATCAAACTCACTCGGGCTCCTTGGAGGGTAAATCCACAATTACTGCGTGGAAGCTTGCACCAAGGTGTAAGTCCGTTAAGCAGGTCGCCATTGTAACTGTTCCACCATATCCCCACCCCTTCTTGACTTGATCACGCGACGTTGGATTTCATCACCAACTAATGCGGTCATCGAGAGAAGGTCCTGTTTTCTTGGTTGTGATTCTTAGATTCTATTAGCGTGTGCTGTTTCTTTTCGGTAGTTGGCCATAGATCTTTTTCACCAACTCTTTTTCACCAACATCGACCCTCCACACCGTTCACAGAGGCTACAGGGACTTCATCAAGAAAATATGGAAGGGAGCACCCCTTTACCCCCTCATTCTATGGATGAATCTCCTCAACAGAGCGAGGTTCAAGACACTACAACTTCCCAAGAAGAAGATCCCACTCCTTTAGAGAATTTTTGAATTGTTTCAGAGTCTCCGGAAGCTTTTCATATTCCGAAGGGATATGAGCGACGTGTTCTCCAACTGAATTCAGTCGGTGAATTTGTCGTCGTCAATCCTTCTGACAATCCGACCAGGTCTCATTAAAACCCTTTAGTTGATGACCCCTTTTGGACCACAGACATTGTTCGAGGTCCACCACGCATGGTGCAAGATCTTTATGGAACAGGGATGGGTGCTGATGCACCTATCACCTACACCGTACCCTTAAATCATTTTACCGGTACTACCATTTTTTCAGCCACATCGTCCGTTGGTCCAAACATATCGTCCGTTGGTCCAAGGTCTACCTTTTCTCTACAGATGGCCCACTCTACAATGGTCCCTCACATTTTGACTATTCCTGTCGGTAATGCGGTGGTTATCCAAGCTACAATTGGCACACCTGTAACACCTAGACCTTCATCATCACTCCCTTTTGGGTACAGAGCACTGAATTCTTCCTCTGCCACTACTACCCAAGTTATGATGGGAAGTTCCATACCTATCCAACAACCCAGAGGGACTAGTCTTGGTGGTCCTAATCCGTTCAGTGGTACTAGTCAGTCATTTACGTCTGGTTCTCAAATTCCGAGAAATCTACCTCAAGTTGGGGGGCATCCTCCCACCGGAGGATCACTTCCATTTGGAGGGCACCCTCACGCTGGGGGGTAGCCTCAATCCGGAGATTACCATCAATCGTATGGACAAAATGTGTCTGCCACACCTAATCCATGGAACATCCCTTTTCCAGAAAATCCATAGTTCTCAAGGGGACATAATCCTCAAGCTCCACAACAACCTCCTTATGGACAAACACCAAATCTAGCTTACAATCCTCAAAACCCATCCGGTTATCCTCCGCTTGCACATGCTTCTCAAAACACCTCAAATCATGTGTACCCTGGTCAACACCAACCTTATACAAGAGGGCCCACTAGTTACAATTATCTACATAACCCAGTGTATGGCCCTACTGGTGTCCCTATGCCACACTAGCATTACACACAAGTTAACCGACAACTACCTTTCCTAGCAACCATGGACCTTCCAGACTTGTCTCGGTTAATGAATGATCCCATTTTTCATTCTTCGGTTTGGGCAGCTATCCCAGCTAAACTTCCTTCCGATATTCCAAAATTCGACGGAAAGTCCGGAGAAGACCCAAACAACCATGTGATGACTTTCCATCTATGGTGTTCATCCAACTCCCTCATGGACGATTCTATACATTTTCATCTTTTCCAACGTACGCTTAAGGGTTCTGCAGCAAAATGGTATATTGAACTACCACGCACTTATTTTCATGATTTCAACTCCCTTGCCATGTCCTTCCTCACACATTTCCAACTACCCATTCGATACGAGATGGGTATCGAACTATTGAACTCCCTTCATCAGACAACTTCCGTACATATTTTCGATCATATTCATGAATGGAGATGACGATGAAGGCTAATCAAAGCGGTCATTCCTGACCAATTATTAGCGGAATAGTTCACCAAATCTTTATTACCCCAAATCGCTCGTGATGTTGCCATGGGTGGTGTAGTCACCGAGGAAGAATTCATTGCTCATGCTCAGTACTTAGATTTGGTTTATTCGTAGTTTGGTACTCTGTACGAGTTGATACCGAATGCTACCCATGCCACTAATGATCCATCCAAACCATCGTCTACCTTGCACGTGGATGGAGTCATTGGCTCCATCAAAACCCAATCTACTTCCTAGTCGACTGGAACAATCCAACGGTCCACTCTGATGCTTGCTCCCAGTTCGAATGCACCCTCTTCTACCCCCCCTCAAACTCAGGTCTCTGAGGTGAACGTGGTCCAATCAACCCCTTCACAATAGCCTGGGGGCAAGAAGAAAGAAAGAAATAAACCAAAGAAGAAAAACAACAACGAACAATCAAAAAATCAACCGCAAACCCCTGCTGCTGGGAAACAACCACAACGAAAACCGAAATTCCCATGTCTCATTTGTGGTGATGATCACTACACCCAAGACTGTCCACATCGCGATGAAGTGGCCAAGATATTTAAGGGAAATTCACAACCCGCTGTGCTTACCCATCCTTTCCCACAACAACAATATTTGGTTGCTCAAACCCCCACCCTAGGGGGCAGTTCTAACCAACCCCATGATGAGGCCTTGACAAGTGCCCAAATTTACATGTTTAATGGGGTTAATCTAACCACTCACACTGTGACTTATGACACACCGATTAAACCTGATAAGGCGAAACCCGCTAACGGTTCCTCTCCAGACCCATTACCATCTTTCGTTAGTCCTCCGTCTGCTAGCCATCCATCCGGGCCACTCCAGATTGAGAAACCTTCGTTTGACTCCATTTTACTCCCCCCTAAGAGAACTATCTGGAAGTCTACCTTTAATCCTAGTTTATGGGTTGCCCAAAACTACAACATTGTTGAAGATTTAGCTCAAGCACTGTGTGCTATGTCCGCTTTAGAAGTAGGGATGATTTTAGGGGATAAATTTCGCTCATGGGCTAATTTTCCATGGTTTTTCCAAAAATAAGATTCATTATTTTAAAAATGATTCGCCCAAATTCTATAGGATAAAATTATTTTACCTTAAAAATCACCAAAATTTTATAAAAACTATATAAAATACTTAGAAATTTGAATAATTTTACAAAAAATTGCCAATCATTTATAGTTAGCATATGAAGGATTAGTAAGATTCACCAAGGTTTCTAAATTTTAAAATAAATTTCCATCCTTAAAATCATCCCTATTTAGAAGTTCTACAACACTGTCATAGCCAACATAGAATGCTCTTAGCTGCCATCGACACTTTTGATCCTGAGTCATCAAATAACCTCACGTTTAATATGGATGATCATCAACCTCGGCTCTCCCACCAACTAGCTTTCCAAATCGATGTTGTTGTTCACAATCAACAAATCCACCGAACTATCTTGGATGAGGGAGCCTCTACTTGTGTCATGTCTTTAGCTTGTTGGAAAGGTTTAAAATCACCTTCTCTTAACAAATCCCCTACGATGGGTGAGGTTTTCATCCTCACGGACTATTACAATCCTTAGTCGTTCAGTTAGGTGGAAAAACTGTTACTGTTGATGTCGAGGTGGTCAATACCCCCCTCGATTACAACCTACTACTTGGAAGAAGTTGGTTCTATGCTATGACTGTCGTTGCCTTGTCGGTGTTTTGATGTGTACAATTCCCCCATCAAGGAAAAATTGTCACTATCGATCAACTTGATTTCTGTACACCTGACGCTCGTGTCCCTGTCACCAACAACATTCCCTTTTTAGGAGACCACCCAGTTACGTATGAAAGTGTTGGTGTTGGCTTATTGAAATATTCTAGCCTTATGGGTACCTTCCCTACACCACTTCCACCCACCACACATCATATTTCCACCGTCAATATGATTTCAACTATGCCTTATCAATCTTTGGAATCATCTGATCCTTGGATTGTACCTAGTCCTATGGAATTCAATGTGCTCGGTGACACCATGCCACTCAGCCCAGCTGAGGCTGCATATGTAGCTATTCAATCCACCTCTCCCTCTCCAGACAACCCACATTTATTGGCACCTGATGCCTACTCGATGCCCTCCTGGTTGGATTCCATATCATCCGCAATCGATTACATTTCCCAAATTTTCCCGTCTAACGAATCTATAATGGAGATGCTTAGTATTGACGATGTACCTTGGGATGATAACCATCATCGATCCTCTTTTCTTCCGCCTCTGGAAGAGATTCACCAAGACATACACTCTGTCTTCCCTCCTGATGTTACCCATTCACCACAATCTCCCATCCTCACACAAGATACTCTTTCTGAGGGGAATATGGGTAACATCTCTACTACGATTGTTATTGATATTTTGATCAAAGAAGGTGTCGTGGAAAACATTAACCTTGGTGCTAATTGCACACCCGAAGAAGTGGTCTCTTACACTGTTCTGTTTAAAGAATTATGTGATGTCTTCACTTGGAGCTACAAGGAAATGCCAGGGATCGACCCTTCGATCATCATGCATGAAATCAAGACTTACCCTGGCACGAAACCTGTTCGACAAAAACTCCGCCCGGTTCATCCCAAGAAAATCGCAGCTATAAAGGCAGAAGTTGAGAAACTTCTAAAATTTGGCTTTATCTATCCAGTCCCTTTGACAGAATGGGTCTCCAACCTTGTTCTGGTTGCCAAAAAAGAAGGGACCATCCGTGTTTGTGTTGACTATTGGGATCTCAACAAAGCTTGTCTGAAGGACAACTACCCTATGCCCTTCAATGACCAAATTATTGATAATTTCGCTGGGAGCGTAATCTTCTCTTTCATGGATGGCTTCTCCAGGTACAACCAGATTGAATTCTTACATGCTGATCAACATAAGACAACCTTTATCTACCTATGAGGAACTTTCACCTATCTAAAGCTACGTTTTGGTCTCAAAAATGCTGGTGCTACTTTCCAGTGGGCCATGTCATACGCTTTCCATGATATCAAGCATATCGCAGAACCTCACCTTGACGACTTACCTGCCCACTCATCCAATTGATCTGATCACATTGATCACTTACAAGCTATTTTTCTTCGATGTCGGTTCTACTGTATCTGCTTGAACCCACATAAGTGCATTTTTGTTGTCAAATCTGGTTGACTCCTCAGCTTTATTGTCTCTAAAGATGGGATTAGGGTGGATCCCTTAAAGATCAAGGCTATTCTAGCCTTACCCCTGCCCACCAATTTGACCCAACTCCAAAGTTTGCAAGGCAAAGAAAACTTCCTTCGCCATTTCATTTGTAACTATGCTGAGATAACTAAAGGATTCATGCGGTTACTGCAGAAAAACACCCCTTTCATCTGGGATGACATCGGTCAATGGTCATTTGATGCTCTTAAGCATGCATTGACATATGCACCTTTTTTGCACCCTCCGGAGTATACAAAGGACTACATCCTTTACTTAGACGCCTCCACTTCCACCATTGCGATGGTGTTAGTTCAGGAGGACCCCAACGGTGAGAAACATGTGATCTATTATTTGAGCAAGAGTCTATCTGGGCCAGAACTCCGATATTCACATGTCGAGAAACTGGCTTTGGCAGCCATCATCACTGTCTAGAGATTCCTCCATTACATCTTATTACGCACCACCACAGTGATTGCGGACTCCAACCCCATGTACCACGTCTTGACACGTCAAGTGATTGGGAGAAAATACTCTAAATGGATCGTCATCCTTCTGGAATTCAATCTTGAATTTGCAAAGTCCAAAGCCAAAAAGTCCCTGGTGTTTGCGGAGCTCATCTACGATCTCCCCCGTGCTGATGAAGACATCGAACCTAGAGATTCTCTCCCTGATGAAACTCTTTTCCTCATCATCACCTCTAATCCTTGGTACGAAGACATCCTCCTTTACCTCCAAACCCAACGTTTTCATCCCATCATTTCCTGCGAAGAGCATCGACATATTCGCCACCATTCTCGTCATTATCTTATCGTCGGCGAAACCTTGTATCGTCATGGTATTGAAACTATCCTTCAACGATGTCTGACTCACGCAGAGGCTAAACGCATTCTAAATGATTGTCACCTTGGAGCCTGTGGTGGTCACCTTTCTGGGATGGCCACAACCCAAAAAATCCTACGTGTCGGCTATTTTTGGCCCTCGATTTTCAAGGATTGCATCGAGGCAGTCAAAAAGTGCCCACCCTTCCAAGTTTTTAACAACAAGGCATGCACCCACCCTACTACATTGCACCCCATTATTTTCATCGTCCCCTTCGTCAAGTGGGGCATCGATTTCATGCAATGTAAGCCTACCTCAGCCTGGGGGCACGGTTATATAATCGTCATCATCGACTACTTTACCAAATGGGCTGAGGCTATGCCTGCTTTTCTAAATGATGGTCGTACCGCAACTCTGTTTCTTTTTAACCACATCATAACTCATTTTGGTGTACCACGCACCATTGTCATTGATCATGGTGCACACTTTAAGAACCAAATGATGAGTAAATTGCATGTCAAATTGGGTTTTCGCCATGAAAACTCATCCCAATACTATCCTCGGGCTAACAGACAAGTTGAGGCCATCAACAAGGTCCTCAAAACCATGATTCAATGCATGGTAGGGGCAAAAAAGACATCCTAGCATCTACAACTTTTCTCCGCTCTCTGGGCTTACTGCACTTTCGTGAAAATCGAAACTAGATTTACTCCTTTCCAGTTAGTATATGGAATCGAAGCCGTTTTACCAATCAAGTGCGAGATTCCATCTTTGAAACTTAAAATAGAACTCATACCCCATACTTCTGCCAAAGAGGAACATTTCTTATATCTATCCAAACTAGACGAAACACGTCATGATGCTGCTCTCATTAACAAGGCACATAAGAAACGGATTAAAAATCAACACGACAAATCCATCCGTCCTCAAACTTTTGCAGAAGGAGACTTAGTCCTCGTCTATGACCAGGCTCATGACAAATTGGGGACAGGTAAGTTAGAACCTCTGTGGCATGGTCCTTACATTGTGAAATGTGTTCTACACAGAGGTGTCTACGAGTTAGTCGACTATGATGGAATTTCCCTGGGAGAGCCTCAGAATGGGATTTACCTTAAAAAGTACTATGCCTAGATCACCCAGCATGTGTACTTTGTACATTATTGTATTTTAGTTTGGTGTGTTTGTTTCTTTCGTGTGCTCAAGTCTTTACCTTTTCCACTCATACTGTGCCTTATGTTTTCATGCACATATGACGTCTTCATTTCCTATCTTTGTCGGGTTTGTGGATGGCACTAGTCGACACACCCAGAACATTGCTTCGGTAGCATGGGTCATTTACCAATTCGACGAGCTGGTGAGTTCAAGAGGTATTTTCTTAGGACCAACGACTAATAACATGGCAGAATATCATGCTATCATTGGACTCTTGACCCAAGCCTCCTCCCTAGGTATCTCTCATATCATTTTTTACTTAGACTCCCAACTCGTGGTCTATCAACTCAATCGAATCTATGCTATTTGTAGTCCTATCCTGCTACGTCTCCATCTAAAATTTCGTCGTCTCGGATGAATGTTTGATTACATTGAGTACAGACATATTCCAAGAGAATTCAACAGTGTTTTAGATTCATTAGCTAATTACATCATGGATCAGTATCTCACCCATAGATAAGATTTTATAAAGGAAAGCAAAATTGTACATCACATGTAAATTAAAACACATCACATTAAAGGCATCATCATGTACAAATCATTTGGCACTGTAAAAACTCGAAACTATATATATATACATAGCGTGACTGAAAATGTTTTGATTACATCAAAAAAGTATTTAGAAGAGCAAAATGTTGGTTCGTTACACCCATACAACATCGCTTGACAAGTCATACAAAAATAAGATCACCAGAGAGACTCTAATCTCCCTGCACTACATTGTACTGAGAGTAACATATCACTGCATGCACTAAGCGTCTCAATAGAGAATTGACATTCTCTGGCACCCCCACAGTGTGCCTCTGCAGATGTAAAGGCACTTGTCCCCTCCATAGAGGAGGAATGCCCATCGTGAGGCCTTGAAGGTTTCTTTCAACCTCCTGAAGACCTATCACTGGTACTCCCGGATCTGCTGCAACCGGAGCACCCCCACGATGTCCTGGTAATGGTATCTCAGTCGGGCACACTGCTCCCTTGTCTGCATGTTTAAAACAATACATATTTTAAAAACTCTTCTACGTACCCCAAAAAAATATATACATTAAAAAACTTATAAAAAACAAAAACTAGACAAGGTATTGCTCAGTCTCTTACCTGACGCATCCCAATCTTCCCCCATGGGTAGAATCAAATCCATGCTCCCGTGAAAATCCACCTCAGCATACGGGAAGTCTTCTATCTAGAGATACTGTCGTCTCAGCCAAGAGAAAAAGTCACCGGTGAAACGGAACTCTGACTCTACTACTAGCCTCAGAGACAGACTAGTCCACCTCTTCATCCGTGGTTCGTCCACCAATCGCACTGTCAGTGCTATCTGAGGCTGCATATGGGGAATGCACTCTAAGAAAAATGAGACCAAGAAAGAGCCATATTCAAATTGTTTATGTCCCATCCTACACTGCAAAACCTGTTCCTTCACATTTCGAAGGAACCCTGCGCTCCAGTTAAACAGTGTTGGCTCCAAACACTATACACCATAAGCCACCTGTGACGCCATATGGGCACTAGTGCATCCCGGCACACTTGTGATGGAAAAAAAAATGGACCGGAGGGGTAACTCTCGGATACCCTTGATAGGGATTCTACCCCCTACCAATCTTGCTCCTGGGACATAATGACGTGCCAGATACACGCCCACTTGCTCAGGAAGTGCCCTTTGTCTGGAAAAAGATATAGGAACCCCTCTCTTCAAGAGGCCAGTCAATAAATATACGTCTTCCAACTCGATGGTTAGAAGTTGTGTTCCGACCTGGAACCCTTGCTCCGCGACATCCCATAAGCCAATTATGTGCTCAAGCAATAAAATCTCCTTCTTCATTTTTTGCAATTTGAAGAATTTTAGTAAGCCACAAGCTCTCAATGCGGCTCGCGTGCGAGGACTCTACAAGGAAGCCAAGTCATCCATTTCATGCTCTTGTTCTTTCCACTCGATCATGGTTGCCGAAATCACCTACAAAACAAAAAGCAAAGAATTTCATTATTTCACTTTTTCGGCAATTTTTGGCAATTGCTTAAAGCAATTAAAAACATGAAATATAATGCCCACATTATTTAAAAAGACCACACACTCTTTTATAATCACCACGCCCTCTCTTTGCCATTCAATATCCATCACACAACAATAAAACATTTTTAAATGAAAACGATTTCCATTATGGCTGCGTGGGCATATGTGAGGATTTCTTATGGGTTCTTTGACAAAAACGACCCATCCACCCAAGTGTCAAGGCGTTGGCATGTTGGCTATCACTTTCTAAAACGTTTTTGCACAAAGAATGTCTTACTCACATCATTTTTTAATAGAGGCCGATTTTATCTTTTTGGGGCGACTTAGGGCTTTATTTTTTAAATTAAATGCTGCTATAAAAATGAATATTAAACCATGTGATTGAAATAAGGGGAGATGAAGATCTACCTGGTCCAAACAATGAGAGAAACGATCAACTGTAGCACCGGTATCAAGCAAAACAAGATCCACCTCCAAAGTGAGAATGTCCACTACTACAAATCCTTATGCAAAATGAACTGGTAAATGGATTTTTCATTGTATTACTATTTATAAATTTCCATTTTTTATAAGGTATAGTTATTTTTGGGTTTCTCTAACAATATAATGGCTTCACTAAACCTCTGGATTGTAGTTTTGACATCGCAGGTTTCCTAGTAGTTCTGATCGATTATTTACCTTGTCGCACTCATGAGCATAGTCTTAGTTCGTTTTCAAGCTCGAAAATATGAGAACGCACCGGGTAGACTTTTATCTCTTTTTCAGAACCGCATGGACACATGAAAAAGGAACCCCCCTGTAGTCATCTTTAAACTCTTTTCAGACTCTCTAAATATGAAAAGATTGTCGGGTGATCTTGCTTCCTTTCATGCTCATTAAAAAGTTTGAAAGGTCATCTTTCGAGCGATAGTTTATCTCTTTTTCGGTCTCATCAGACTACTGTACGAAAAAGGAACTGAGAGAGTTCTCTTTTAATAATTTTTCCAGACTCTATAATCATGAAAAACCTTCGAGTTTTCTGTCTTTGGACTTGCTAAAACAAACATCGACAGGCCCATATGGGACCGAACCCTTACTTCTTCCGATTTGTTAAACAAAGGAAGAGGAACTTACCGAAGGTGAGTTATATCGAGCATGTGTTATCCTCCTCGAGCTCATTAAATCAAAAATAGGTACTCATCTATCTGGATGGGGGAAAATTTGAAAGAAGCAAGCCAATCAGTCTCTTGAGAACCTTACCCTATAATTCTTAGAGTTGCCCTTGAACACAACACTTTGTCATTTGCACGCATTATCATCCGTTGAACCTTTGCACTGAGCCAATCCTTTGAGTTTCTTGCACTCCTTTGAGTCACTTGACGTAAGTCACAACATCCACTGCATCATCAAGTTTTGGTCCATGTCATGTTTCTGCTGTTGTGCCTTAGTGTTCAAGGGAAGTATCCGTCTCGAGAGTCAGCCATCAAAAATATCTTGTCTCAATACCCATGTCAGTCCATGTTCATTTGATCTACCAATTACATCTCTGTGTCCATTTCATGTCGTTGATGGGGGATACATCAAGGCCCTCCCTCGACGAGTCTATTCCTATCGACTTCAACACATTATCTAGGAATTAGGCTTAGAAACCAATTAGTGATTTAGGACCTGCATGCCTCAATGGAATGCCTCCTCACGTTCGACAGTAGGTTTACATCATTGACCTCTGATTGGATGATTCCATGGATGTTCGACTCCAACTCATCCATTCACATTCGTTGGAATGTACTAGGGTAACTTGGGAATCATTGACATTAATGGTGATATCCCTCGCACTTGTTAACGGTTTACACCATTGACCGGTAATCAAGTGGTTTCTGCCATGTTCGACATCAGGACATCTATTCACATGGTTAGATTCATACCACATTGAGATTGGTAAGAACACCCTGGGTTGAGTGATCACTTTGATATATGCTTTGCCCAGGTTGCGAAGGAGTTTCTCTTGGACAAATGATACATACATTGTTACAAAGATCCACTTTGTATTGGTCATGGCTATGTCTTGTCATCTTGTAGATCCACTGTGTATTCTTCGTGGCTACGATCAGTCCAGGTCATCAGAGTATAGATCCACATTGTATCTTCATTGGATATACCTTTTCATCAATACAATTATGGATCCACAATGTATTTTATGAAGGCCGTATCTTGCAAGTCTTGATCACCCAAGCATAGGTATGCCTGCCTTGGGTTTTGAAACATGTCATGATATTTGTTGTATGTTTGTGTGCAGCTTCTGTTAGGTTCTTTGAGTCTATACCCTTGCTTGAAAGTCTACAAAGCATTTCAGTTATCAGTCTCATCTTCTAACTTCCTACTTTGGGGGGTAATCTATTACACATCAATATTACTCAATTTGATAAGTGTTTCATATTCCTTACAACTGTCGCAAGTGTCGCATGTTGTTCACAAGTGTTGCAAATGTCAAACAAAGTATATTTCCATGATGACGACACTAAGGAGGAACTTAGAATACCTCATAAATTTGATTTGAAGTAAGAGGGATGATTAAATGAAGTCAAGCATATCTTGCCACCTGAAAGGAGCTCTTAAACTAGGGTTTTAAAGGAGAGCGCTCCCCTACATCAGCCTTAGGAGTGCTGGCGCTCCCCTACAAGGTGTTGGGGAGTGTTATAACAACAAACTATCCCTGTGAAGGAGCGCTACCCATATTTAGAGAGTTGGCACCCCCCTTGAGCCTCTTAGGGAGCACTATAGTGCCCTGATGCCCCTTTTGAGGGAGCGTTGTCTAATCTAGGCAGTAGTTGACCTGTTGAGGAAGATAAGGGGAGGATCTTTAAAGTTTGGAAGGTAGTTTCATTTGAATTCCTGATCTCAAGAGAAGGTCCCTGATCTTAGGAGTGAATTCCTCAACCTACTCTAAATATACCTCAAGAGGTTAAGCCTCTCCTAACCTATATAAGCAAGCTCTATGATGGTGAAAAGGGGGAAGAATTGCAAGCATGAAACCTATGATCTCATAGGAAACACACAGTGAACTGAAGGAGAATAATCATTGAAGTTGTTATCGTCCGGATCGTGTATCTTTCGAGCAAGGGTTAAGACAAAGGGCACTTGACGAAGCTATCGCATTCGCATATATGGTTGTAAGATACTTTTGTCATCGTTCTCATTAATATGACACGCTTGGCATGTTTCTATCTAGTTTGTGTTTGATCTTACATGAACTTATCATTGATAGATAGATCTATTTTCGAGCTAATATAAATAGAGTAGGAATTGGTTGTACTATTTTTTGTCTACAGGGCTCATCGAGGAGCGAAAGATTAGAGCTCAACTCAGAGCGTGCAAGGACAAATGTCGGTAAAAAGGTACTTTTGTTCTCCTTCCTCCTCATGCTTTAGTTTGTGTAGATCTAAAAGGAAGTCAGTGTCCACGTTAATCATCTTTTGTCTTAATAGTTAAGAGTCTATCTCTCAAGAGGAGATCTACCTGTTCGCAAGGAGATTTTCCTTCAACAAGAACCACCTTAAAATCAAGGCTTAAGGTGATGCTTGGCCAACATGCCACCAAAAAAGGGAACTTCTACACCAAATAAGTTTCTAGACAGTCCTACTTTGACTCTTGATGAGGGAAAAGAAATGCATAGGGACATAAATGATTTACAAAACAAGACAATAACAAAATATGAACTACAAGGGATGATGGATTCAACGGAAGCTAAGTTGGAAGAAATAATGGATACTAAGATGGATGGTTTAAAAAGGGAGATCATGGAAGGATTGAAAATTTTCGTAATAGAGAGGTGTTGGCAACCAATTCACATTTTTCCACTATCTCATAAGCTGCCTGCACCAATGTTTTGCAAACCTCGATTTTTCGTTGTAATTCTCAAATGAAACAACACTTTTATTTTTGCGTTATTTGCACACTTGCCTTCGTTTTTTTTTTCACGACTGTAAGCCTAAAAACTTCGTCTTTCGAAGTCCCATTAAAATCATTATGGAATTATCGTTATCATTCTTGACGATATGCCCATTGCATTTACATTTTATTTATCATTATGCAGTTGGAAAAACCCTTTGATTTGTACTCATTTGAACACTCTTTGATTTATTATGTAATTTTGTTTCATGGGTAATTGAGGTTGTGATACATTGGTAATTGGATCTACATTTTATTTGATCATTTCAATTTGCACATTGGCTTCATAAAACCACATAGGTGTTATGATTAAACCCTTGGTATATATCTTTTAATATGACACCTAGTTCATGTTATCAAAATCATTGGCTTGTTAATTACATGAAAAAGCATTGGTATTATGGTTTAAACCCTTGGTATGAATCGTTCTATACACCGCATGTCACATGGTTAAACACTTGGTATTGGCTTCTATTTGGGTGTTTAAAACTATGGCATAAATTTGATTGCGCGCACTGGTTTATCCACTTACCAATGGTTTCAATGGATTGATTGAAATGGCATAGTTATAACACGTGTGCGTTGTGATTTGTATAGTTCAAAGCGTCGACAGTTGTTCCTTGGTAATGACTATTCTAAATGGCCAACAAATAGCTCCACCACCTTCGCAAAATGTCATTAATGTTGCTCCTATCCCTGTTTCACCTCTGTTATCTCGGGTAAGCCTTCAGGCATTTTGTTCCTGTGTATGCTGCATTCAAACCCTGGCTCGTTCACCGTGTGCTCTTCCCCATCGCACCAGTGGTGCGAATTGAGCCGAACGGTAGCCAAGCCTTGCTACTGTTCGACAGTGCCTGGAAAGACTTAGAGGATAGCGGTTGGCTCACCTTTGTACATCGGTTTGAGGGTTTTAATCTATTTGTTGCACAACAGTTCGCCCTGACTTTTGATGGTTGTAGAGCCAAAATAGGCGACATTCATCTTGAGCTAAGTGAACAATTCATTAGCTCTGCCATAGGGTTAGCAGCCACGGGCCAACATTGGTTTAAAAATTCTAAAGTGGAGGAGGTGCCATGGCCACTACTGTTCATCTCACAAAAGGTTACATCCTGTGACAGAGGTATGTTGATTTCCACGCTTAAACCAAGATGGCATGATCTTTTGATGGTGGTTAAACAATTCGTGACCTATGAGGGTCGGTATGGACTAGTTTTTCTCTACCACCTTCATTTGTTAATGAATTTTATAGGTTATCCATTGAATATGCCTTTTTATTTCCAGCGAAGTCAATATAAAATGGCTAAGAGGTTTAAAAGAGAAAAGGTCGATAGTAGCTTGTTCCACCATGGCCTAATCAGACTCATTGTTGTTCATCACTTAAATCTCCACGGTGATAGCTGGGAATCTTTTATCTCTTGAAATGGTTTTTCTGAGGCAGAGCCTATCCAAGTTGACAAGCCTGTGGTCAGTGAAACTAAGTTAGAGCCACCCGTGCCCTTACATTTTCCTAAGGGAGATTTTCCTACAACACTACTGCCCTTTCCTAAACCCTCGGTCGACCCTGATATCGACCTGCCCGATGTTATAACTGAGAAGGTTGAGGCTATAAAAAATCTTGTGAGAAAAAAGGTCAAGGGAAACCCTACTGTTGATGGAAAAGGTAAAAAGAATGCTCAGCTTATCTCGAGACTGGCTAGGAATAAACCTAAACCCAGTGCTGAGCAGAAGCCCATAGTCCTGAGTGAAGACTCGGACTCTGACATCGAACACTTCCTAGCTAGTGAGTACCCTTACTCTCAAGGTTTGTGGTCCAAGCCATCCTATGATTTGGTTTCTAATTTTCCCCCGTGCCTAAGGAACAATCCTAGTTACCCAAGGATCAAGCTATGCAATGAAACCCTCGGCGATGTAACCAAACCCTCACCTACATTTTCGAAGCCTGGATAGTCATCATGTGATCAATGTGATGTGTGGTTGGAACGATACTATATAGACGTTCCCTTACTTCAATCGAAGATCCAATCATTGGAAAGCCAAGTTGCAGTGTTGACCAGCCAAAGGGACAAGCTTCAAGAAAATGATAGGAAGCAGAAAACCACTGGTTCCATCATTTTTAGGAATGTCGAATCGATTGCAGCCGTCATCAATTCCAAAATGTCATGATCAAGCTATCTGCTCATCATTCAGGTATGAATTTAAGTACCAATTTCGTTTTGTGAATTGCTAGGATTAATATAATGATTTGAGTTTGGTTTTCAAATAGCTCTGTATATTGTTCGAAATGACTCTGTTACAGCCATATCGAAAACGGTTATGTGGTTCATCCTGTACATTGTTTTCGTTGTGCTAAAATTAAATGAGGTTATGATTTGGTTAAATGATTTGGCCGTGCCCAGTTTAGCAATTGATTGGTTTTCATTTGTTTTGATTCGTTTGACTTTTGGTGTGAGTTAACGAAATCAATGGTTTGCTTTCGCTTGGATTTTGTTTGTATCTAACCTGTACAGGAGATTTTTATGCTAAAATTAGAACACGAACATGTTTTGATTTGGTATGATTTCATTATGAATGGATTATATTAGCTCTGATTTTATGGTGTGATTTTGGAACGGTTTCGTGAGTTTGATTGTTATGATCTTTTAATATGTTATGTGATGTAATCTTCTAAATCAGGCATACAACTCTGTTCGACTTCGATTTGGAAAGAACGACTCTGTTTTGTATGGAAATGATATTCTCATTTACTCTGTGCAAAAGATATCTACGCCTGAATCATGGAACGGTTTTGATTCACAATGAATATGTTAAACTCTGACTGTTCAATTCGCTCTTGTCTTGATTGGATTATTGTGTATCTTTAGTCAGTACGATTGCTTTTATGAGTTGGATTCATATCAAAAATAGACTTGATAATGCTCTGTTTGATTCTAATTTTCAAAACGAGTTGGTTAAACCCAGATCGACATATGTTATCTCTGTCAAATTCGGTTAATAAGTTCGTTTTGAAATGAATTATAGTAATATTTTCATTGAATATCAATCATTTTTTTCTGCCCCAATTAGCAATAATGAACGATTGGACGAATCCCACACATCAACTGATTGATCCTGTTATGATTTCATTTGAGTTAATTTACACACCAGTTTTGATTTGATTCGCTAATGACATGGATCGTTGGTTTATGTTAATACAGTTATATCAATTTGAAAATGATCTTGTTGTTTTCGTATGGATTTGATTGTGTTTCCTGTTGATGAGGTAGCATAAACGATTGCCTATGATTTGTTTAACTGTATCGATTTCAATTTGATAAGAAATGATTTCGTTACTATTCGATACGATTTTGTATGCCTGAATTGGTAACGAATTAAACAGAGTATAGCTATCTAGTTTATCGTTTGATTTAGTTCGTTCAAATTGCATACAAGTGTCGATTTGAATAAGGCTTTTGGAAATCAAATATATTTTGATAATTTGAATGTATTTTTAAAGATTTTAATTGATTTTAATGTTGATTCTGTGTCTGATTTAGACCAGCTACAGAATCGCAAGATTATGTAGCTAGTCTATAGAATTAGATTTTTATCATTTTCATTAACAAAATATCCTCCTAACTTGTTCATTTTTTACCTCTTTCAGGTACATTCAAATTGCATTGGACATGCTGGACAGTCTAGGAGATATTTATGTGATTCAGTTTTATTTTAGGTTCCTAGTTTAGTCAGACTGGGGATATCATCCCAGATTTTCTGTAAACAGTTTGATACCTCCACAGGGATGTTTTACCCTGTGGGAGGTCTTTAAATACTTATTATTTTTTGTAATAGGGGGCATCCTCACTTGTGCGAGAACCAGGCTATGGATTTCTAATACAAAATGAGACAAGAGTTGATGCTTTGCTACAGATTTTGCTTTCACAATATCAATCTTTTGTTTCAAGTTTATGCATGTCAATTTGCAGTTGATTATAGACTACTTTAGCTATCATAATCTATTGCAGGATGATATGATTTGATTAATATGCTA
>JZKD02S2167068.1:315094-326913 GCA_000966675.3 Picea glauca | reverse complement strand
TTTTAGTTGTTTAGTCTAGTTAATTTTCATTTTATTTCTTGTTCATAAAATTATTAAAAAAAAAAAAATACCTCTCTCTGTCTTAGGACAGAATATTAATGAGTTTTTTAGGTTTTCATTCAAATCTGTAAATTGTTGATATTGTACATATTGTGAATAAGATTTATTTCTGTTAATAGTTAAATATTTGATTTCTTAGAGTTAGCATAGTAGTAGATAGTAGATTGTATATATAGAATAGTTAGATTAGTTTATTAGTTTGTTTTAATAGTTATTTTTAGTTAGATTAGTTTATTAGTTTGTTTTAATAGTTAGTTTTAGTTAGATTAGTTAATTTAGAGTAGTTTTCTTTTGTTTTCTTAGGACTTAGATCAGCTAACGGAGCCACTAAACCCGTCAGGGTGGTTCATCCCAAACAGCTTGGGTTATTAGACAACCCCGGACCGGTTCCACTCTTCCAGTTGATGGACGGTCAATTTCGCCCGTCAACAAATGGTGCTAGAAGGAGGGCCTGAAACTAATTAATGGCACGATGAGGTCGCAAGACTCCTCCACCACCCAATCGCTCACCTATAGTGACTAGAATCCATTCGAATGATAATATTCCCCTTCAAACAGCAACAACATCAACTGACGATCCACGGATCATAGTTGAGACAACAACCCCTATTCCTACAGGTGGTGACATACAAGAGATTATTCGTCAATCTCTTATAAGAACTCATAGTGCCTTGGGATGTTTGAGGCAACCAAACCGTCCGGTGGACCAAACTTTGGATTTCTCTGATATCAAAGAACAATTAGGAGGCACTAATCTCACTGTGAATCCTACAGATCCAAACCTAAATCCTGCTTCAGGAGGATCTGGAATACCTCCTTCACCACCTCCATCATCTCCTTCCTCTTCTGGAGGGGATTCCTCTGACGAAGGCAGTTCCCCTTCTCAGCCTTCCACACCCACTACACCAATGGAAAACCAGAACAACCCTGCTAGACCTTGGCTTGATCAGGATGTCGTAGCTGTACCTGGAGCTCAACATCCTTTACCTAAACATCCTAAGAAATGGCTTCCCAAGTTTGACCCTGACTCAAAACAGATCGCTGAAGATCAAATTAAAAAGTTTATGTTAGCCATAAGACTCTGAAATGTCGAACATGAAGACGTTTTCTGTAGGTTGTTCCCCTATACTTTCGAGGGCAATGCATCTACATGGTACTTTGCCCAGCAACCCCATACCATCATGTCTTGGGAAAACTTTGAGTCATGCATTTTGGAAAAGTTTGGAGACGGTAAGCCTCCAGAAGTCCTAGTCATGGACCTTTCTAGCTTAAGAATGAGCCCAAAATAAAAAGTTAAAGACTTTAATCAAAGATTTGTTAACACTTAAAAACCGAATCCATGTATATTCCATGCCTGTCGAGAGTCTTATAATAGAATACTACACTAAAGCTTTGCATCAAAGTATAGCTATTTGGGTTAAACGATCTAAGAAATCCACGTTGTTAGAAGCCTTTGAAGAGGCCAGCCAGATTGAAAAAGACATTCTTAGTCTTAAAGAATCTACTAGCAAGGAAACTGAGACTAGTTCTTCTTCCAAAAAGAAGATCGAAATCCTCCCTAGACCTACTCAAAGTAAAACACAACCTGAAACCTATGATTTAAAAAACTTAACTAAAGTTGTTCAAAAACTGTCCAATCAAGTTATAGACTTGAAAAGGTTGACCAAAGAATCTTCCTCGAGAAAAGGACCTTACAAACCCCCGTTCTGGAAGCCTTTTCCTACCAACCGACCTAATCCAACCACCAAAGGCCTTAATCTAGAAAGTCTGCAATGTGCCCTTCAAACAATTCTAGAAGCTCAAGATAACTTGATACCTCCTGAGATTCCTAAGGAGGTAGTTGAACAAGAGATAGTTCAAGAAGAGGAGTCTTCTCCAAACATTTTTGGACACTTCTCAGATAGCATCTTTCAAGATAATTTCAAGACAGTTCATCCTTAGAATACCAGGAGTAAGATAGCCAACAAACCTTCTACCGAAAACACTACAACTTCTTCTCCAAAGAAATCTAAACCAGCTGAGACCAAACAGAGTAATGTGAACCCCAACTTAGATTATGATGTAGTTGAAGGTCTTAAAAAGTTGAGAGCTAACATGTCTATTTATGAGTTATTGAAATTTCCATTTCTGCTACAAAAAATGTTACAGAATATCTCGGAGAATGGAAAAAATGGTAATTTGAGTAGTAGCAAGGTTGTGCAGAACAAAGTTCCTCAGAAGACTTCCACTAAAAACCATCCTGATCCTCAAGATAAAGGAAGCCTTCCTGTAAGTAATGTAAATAATGTAAATAATGTAGATAATGTAGATAAAGTAGCTTCAGAAACTGCGAGTAAAAAGCCACAAGCTACCCCCCTTAGTACTCTCAAAAATGTACCTCTGTTTTTGTTAACATTTGAAATCTTTAATAGAAACGTGCACAATTGTATGGTAGACTCAGGAGCGTCATCCAATGTGATGCCATGGTCTGTTTGCCAAAAGATTAACGTTGAAGTTGAACCCTCCACTTTAAAAATCATAAAACTTGATCGGACCAATGTTAAAGTTATAGGCGAACTAAAGAATGTCCCTATTATATTATCGTCTAACCCCAAGGTTCATCAAGTCATCGATATAATTGTTGTGAATATTCCAGAAGTGTATAGTTTGTTTTTAAGCAGGGACTGGTCGGAGCAGCTACACGGCTATTTCACGACAGATTGGTCTCACCTATGGCTTCCAGAGAACGACAAGCCTAATAAGATCAAGGTAAATCATGAATGCTACCTTAAGTTCACGGTCACATATTTGAACGATCCCAACGAACCATTTACACCTTCTATTGATTCACCCGAAGTACATGAGATCGTTAGTGGTTAGACAGGTAAGAGATTCTATCCATTGTCTGTCTCTGCATCTTAAAAGCTATCAATCCGAGGTATGGAATTTAATTAATAAATTTGTTGCTTTAAATATAAATTCTATTCCTAGATTGAATAATTATGAAGCAGATTTATTAGCTAATGTAGCCTCTAAACTTCTTCCCGCAGAAGGCCTGTCCCCAGATGCATTCTCCGTCGAGCTGTTGTTCTGGCCATCCATCCCCAACAACATCAGGAACTGGAGAGTATTTGACGATGATCAACAGATTATTAACATTCTGCACATGGAAGAAACTTTTCAAGGCATGGTGATAGACGAACACATGCACGACGACAATTTGCACGATTTCACGGTAATATTGGATCCGAGAACTCCTGAATCTTCTTCGGACATGGTAAACTCAATCCCTAAATCTGTAATTAGATTAGAGAAGTTTTATGATCTTCAAGATAAATTTAAACAGTCGGTCAATTTTAAAACCAATAGTTCCTCATTATCATATGAAAAAGTAAACTTAGGAACTAATGAAAGTCCTCAGTGCATTAATCTAGGGGTAGGATGTTATCAACAAGAAAAAGCTGCATTTATTAAATTGTTCAAAGAATTTAAAGATGTCTTTGCATGGACGTATGATGACCTTAAAACTTTTGACCCTAACATCATACAGCATGTCATCCCTATGAAGGATCAAACCTTACCCTTTCAACAAAAACTGAGGAAAATGCACCCTAAGCTCGAACCAACCGATCAAAAAGAATTGAATAAGCTCCTAAATGCTAAGATAATTTTTCCTGTTAGGCACACTCAATGGGTTTCTAACCTTGTACCAGTTCAGAAGAAAAGTGGGGAAATCCGACTCTGTGTCAATTTCCAAAACCTTAATAGAGCGTCTGACAAAGGCAACTATCATGTCCCACCCATGGAACAGATCCTTCAATAGGTATCTGGTTCTGAGAGGCTATCCTTACTGGATGGTTTCTCAGGGTACAACCAAGTCCTCATGTCTCCCCCAGACCAACTTAAAACTACCTTCCATACCCCGTGGGGCACTTATGCTTATCGAAAAATGCCCTTTGGATTGATTAATGCCTGTGCCACTTTCCAGAGAGCAATGGACATTGCTTTCCGAGGCTTAATCAATTAGTCTGTCGTAGTTTACTTAGATGATGTTACTGTATTTTCTAAAAACAAAAATGATCATCTAGCTCACTTACGAGTTGTTCTACAGTGATGTCGTAAATACGACATCTCCTTGAATCCTAGAAAATCCATCTTTGTAGTAGAACAGGGTAAACTCTTAGGATTCATTGTGTCTAGTGAAGGGATGATTATCGACCCTGATAGGACTCAAGTCATCGTGAAACTTCCCCCTCCTACATCCAAAAAATCTATGCAGTCTTTCTTAGGCCAGATTAACTTTGTGAGAAGATTTGTCCCTAGTTTCTCCGAAATGGTCAAGCCTTTACAGAATTTGATTAAGAAAGACACCCAATATCACTGGGGACCCCTAAAAAATCAATCTTTTAATGCAATAAAGAAGGCCATAATAGATGCTCCATCTCTCACGAGTCCCGATTTTTCTCAAGACTTCACACTCTACACTTTTGCTTCTGACCATTCCTATGTCATCGTCCTAACCCAAAAGAATGTCGAAAACAACGAAGTACCCATAGCCTTTATGAGCTCTTCTTTCAAAGGCGCTGAACTTCATTACCCAGCGGTAGATCGACAAGCCTATGCTTTTTTCAAAGCAGTCAAGAACTTCTGGTCCTATCTTTTGAAGTCAAGGACGAAAGTCATTGTCCCCTACCCAGCCGTCAGGAACCTGTTAGTGCAGAAGGAACTAGGAGAAAAGAGAGCTAATTGGGTCACCTCCTTGCAGGAGTACGAATTAGAAATCACCCTAGCTCAGATAGTGAGAGGCCAAGGGTTATGCAAGTTAGTTGTTGATTCAGCAGCAGGACAGCAAGAAGAAAGCGATATGTCAAACTTAGGACAACAAGATCAAAATTTAATCTGTTGTGCACAAAACCCTGCCAGTCCTTGGTACGATGATATAAGATTCTGTCTTGAACTTGGGTCAGCCCCCCATCACTTGGATCCCGCTAAAAGAAGAGCATTGAGATTAAATTCTGCCTCCTTTCATCTAGTTAATGGTATCTTATTTCGTCAAAGTTTTGATGGTGTACTGATGCGCTGTCTTGAAAAAGACAAAGCAGAAAAAGTCTTGCTAGAGTTGCATGCAAGAGAAGCTAGTGGTCATTTTGGTGGTGACACCACTGCTCATAAGGTTTTAAGTGTTGATTATTACTGGCCCACACTTTTTAGAGACGCCCATGCCTTGTTTCATAAGTGTATTATTTGTCAAAAAGCATCAGGGTGGTTACAAAAACCAGCTTTTCCTTTACAGCCCGTTTCAATAGATTCTCCTTTTCAGCAATGGGGGCTTGATATCATAGGTCCAATCAACCCCCCGTCCTCAAAATAGCACAATTTTATTGTGACAGCCACAAATTACTTTACCCGATGGTCTAAAGCCGCTTCATTAAGAACTGTCAACACCAGTCAGGTAATTGCCTTTCTAAATTCGAACATTATCACTCGTTTTGATATCCCTAACTGTTTAGTATTCGATAATGCTTCTTACTTTTCCTCTCTTGAGATGAGCGAGTTCGCTTTGGAAAAAGGAATTAAATTGAAGTATTCTGCTAGCTATTACCCCCAGGGAAACGGATTGGCAGAATCGACAAACAAGAACTTGATTAAAATCATCAAGAGAACGGTGGTTGAAAATCACAAAAATTGGCATAACGCACTGCTAAACGTGTTGTGGGTGGATAGGGTAACACCAAAAGTTGCTATAGGTAACTCCCCCTTTTTTCTCATTTATGGCAAAGAAGCAATTCTGCCACCTCACATTCTTTTTCCTTCACTACAGTTATCGCAGAAAGTCCAAGAAGAAGATTGTCCCCCTTTGGAAAACCGAATTAACGCTTTGATGAAGCTAGAAGAGGTAAGAGCCCAAGCTAAACGTAATTTAGATCAGCATCAACTATTGGTTAAAAGATGGTTCGATTCTAACTCTGCTTCTGATAGGAATTTTGAAGTAGGTGATCTCGTCTTGAAATGGGACAAACCACATGAGGGAAAGGGAGAGAACACAAAATTTCAGAACTTGTGGCTTGGACCATTTTTAATTGCTGAAAAGTTAGGTCCTAGTTCTTTTTGACTGAAAAATCTAGAAGGACAGCCTGACACCTATCCGGTGAATGGCCAAGCCCTAAAAAGATACTTTGCTTGATAACTACCCTTGTATATTGTGTACATATTTTGCTTTTGTTTATTTATTTTTAATTTGTTTTCGTTTTCTTTTTGTTTTTTGATTTCTCCTTTGAGTTTATCAGTTTGAGTTGTTGGAAATACCCATACCTGTATACCGAGCTATTCATATGAAGTAAACAGAAAATTCCTTCGCTGAAATAACTGCTAAGAAAAGTGTATAAACATCAATGGTATATTTCTGAAATTTATATATGTGATTGGAAAAAGTTTGTTGTTTGAAAGAAGTTGACTGATTTCGATCTCTGAGTAAATCTTGTCATGATCATCTATTATCTTTTTACGCTATCCATATTCCTTAAGGGAATGACTCAGAAGATGTCTCCCTACCTTAGTAAGTCATTTTTGTAAATGAAACATCTCTGGATCTTAATAAAGGATAGTTCTAAAAAATTCTGATGAGGTCTGAAAAAATATGTTAAAATATCGTAATTTTCAGCGTCACCCCACTCAACTATATATCTCTGAAGAATGAAAAACAAAATAAACTATTAATAGAGCCGTGGGAAGTGCTTGTAAACCCACCGGTATGCTGAACAAGTCCGCTGGCAGTGGGTAAATGCATGCATGACGCCAAGACAACTTCGTCGAGGTACTAAACAGGCCCACTGGTAGCGAAGCAATGTCGGGTATATGAAAATTTGCAAATAAGAAACCTCTTAATGTCCTTTATTCTGATCTAGAAATTCTTGGCAGGACACAGATGTCAGAGTGGCTTAAATGGCAACCCTGTCGAGGCTATGGACGCCTGCTGGCAGCAGCGACTATCCCAACAGTATTGGAGATTTTATTTTTAATATAGTGACTCGCTGGTCTTAAGACTATTACCGGTTTTCATCTTTTAAAACACTACTGGAATAGTTGGTTAATGATGATGTTTATACGATTTTCTGGTTGTTATTTTTGAGTTGGAATTATCTTTGTTGTCCTAATCTGAATTTGTTCTTTTGGTAGAGATAACTGCTTCTACCAATGTGTCTCCATTGTTGGCAGCCAATTCACATTTTTCCACTGTCTCATAAGATGCCTAGACCAATGTTTTGCAAACCTCGATTTTTCGTCGCAATTCTCAAATGAAACGACACTTTTATTTTTGTGTTATTTGCACACTTGCCTTCGTTTTTGTTTTCACAACTATAAGCGTGAAAACTTGGTCTTTCGAAGTCGCATTAAAATCATTATGGAATTGTCGTTATCATTCTTGATGATATGCCCATTGCATTTACATTTTATTTATCATTATGCAGTTGGAAAAACCCTTTGATCTGTACTCATTTGAACACTCTTTGATTTATTATGTAATTTTGTTTCATGGGTAATTGAGGTTGTGATACATTGGTAATTGGATCTACATGTTATTTGATCATTTCACTTTGCACATTGGCTTGATAAAAGCACATAGGTGTTATGATTAAACCCTTGGTATATATCTTTTAATATGACACCTAGTTCGTGTTATCAAAATCATTGGCTTGTTAATTACATGAAAAAGCATTGGTATTATGGTTTAAACCCTTGGTATGAATCATTCTATACACCGCATGTTGCATGGTTAAACACTTGGTATTGGCTTTGATTTGGGTGTTTAAAACTATGGCATAACTTTGATTGCGCGAATTGGTTTATCCACTTACCAAAGGTTTCAATGGATTGATTGAAATGGCATAGTTATAACACATGTGCATTGTGATTTGTATAGTTCAAAGCGTCGGCGGTTGTACCTTGGTAATGACTATTCTGCATGGCCAGCAAATAGCTCCACCACCTTCGCACAATGTCATTAATGTTTCTCCTATCCCTATTTCACCTCTGTTAGCTCGGGTAAGACTTCAGGCATTTTGTTCCTGTGTATGCTGCATTCAAACCCTGGCTCGTTCACCGTGTGCTCTTTCCCATGGCACCAGTGGTGCGAATTGAGTCGAACGGTAGCCAAGCCTTGCTATTGTTCGACGGTGCCCATAAAGACTTAGAGGATAGCGGTTGGCTCACCTTTGTACAATGGTTTGAGGGTTTTAATCTATTTGTTGCACATCAGTTCGCCCTAACTTTTGATGGCTGTAGAGACAAAATAGGCGACATTCAGCTTGAGCTGAGTGAACAATTCATTAGCTCTGCCACAGGGTTAGCAGCCACGGGCTAGCATTGGTTTAAAAATTCTAAAGTGGAGGAGGTGTCATGGACACTACTGTTCATCTCACGAAAGGTTACATCCTATGATAGAGGTATGCCGATTTCCATGCTTAAACCAAGATGGCATGATCTTTTGATGGTGGTTAAATAATTCGTGACCTGTGAGGGTCAGTATGGACTAGTTTTTCTATACCACCTTCGTTTGTTAATGAATTTTATGGGTTATCCATTGAAAATGCCTTTTTATTTCCAGCGAAGTCTTTATAAAATGGCTAAGAGGTTTAAAAGAGAAAAGGCCGATAGTAGCTTGTTCCACCATGGCCTAATCAGACTCATCATTGTTCATCACTTAAATCTCCACGGTGATAGTTGGCAAGATTTTATCTCTTGAAATGGTTTTTTTGAGGCAGAGCCTGTCCAAGTTGACAAGCCAGTGGTCAGTGAAACTAAGGTCGAGCCACCCGTGCCCTTCCATATCCTACTGCCCTCTCCTAAACCCTCGGTCGACCCTGATATTGACCTACCCGACGTTAAAACTGAGAAGATTGAGGCTATAAAAAATCCTGTGAGCAAAAAGGTCAAGGGAAAACCTACTATTGATGGCAAAGGTAAAAAGAATGCTCAACTTATCTTGAGATTGACTAGGAATAAACCTAAACCCAGTGCTGAGAAGAAGCCCATAGTCCTCAGTGAAGACTTGGACTCTGACATCGGACGCTTCCTATCTAGTGAGTACCCTTACTCTCAAGGTTTGTGGTCTGAGCCACCCTATGATTTCGTTTCTAATTTGCCCCCGTGCCTAAGGAACAATCCCAGTTACCTAGGGATCAAGCTATGCAATGAAACCCTTGGCGATGTAACCAAACCCTCACCTGCATTTTCAAAGCCCGGACAGTCGTCATGTGATCAATGTGATGTGTGGTTGGAACTATACTATATAGACGTTCCCTTACTTCAATCGAAGATCCAATCATTGGAAAACCAAGATGCAGTGTTGACCAGCCAAAGGGACAAGCTTCAAGAAAATGATAGGAAGCAGAAAACCACTAGTTCCATCGTTTTTAGGAATGTCGAATCGACTACAGCCATCGTCAATTCCAAAATTTCATGATCAAGCTGTCTACTCGTCATCCAGGTATGAATTTAGGTACCAATTTTGTTTTGTGAATTTCTAGGATTAATATAATGATTTGAGTTTGGTTTTCAAATAGCTCTTTCTATTGTTCGAAATGACTCTGTTATAGCCATATCGAAAATGGTTCTGTGATTCATCCTGTACATTGTTTTCGTTGTGCTAAAATTAAATGAGGTTATGATTTGGTTAAATGATTTGGTTGTGCCCAGTTTAGCAATTGATTGGTTTTCATTTGTTTTGATTCGTTTGACTTTTGGTGTGAGTTAATGAAATCAATGGTTTGCTTTCACTTGGATTTTGTTTGTATCTGACCTGTACAAGATATTTTTATGCTAAAATTAGAGCATGAACATGTTTTGATTTGGTATGATTTCGTTATGAATGGATTATATTGGCTCTGATTTTATGGTGTGATTTTGGAAAGGTTTCGTGAGTTTGATTGTTATGATCTTTTAATATGTTATGTGATCTAATCTTCTAAATCAGGCATACAACTCTGTTCGACTCCGATTTGGAAAGAACGACTATGTTTTGTATGGAAATGATATTCTCATTTAGCCTGTGCAAAAGATATATACGCCCGAATCATGGAACGGTTTTGATTCACAATGAATATCTTAAACTCCAACTGTTCGATTCGCTCTTGTCTTGATTGGATTATTGTGTATCTTTAGTCAGTATGATTGTTTTTATGAGTTGGATTCGTATCAAAAATAGATTTGATAATGCTTTGTTTGATTCTAATTTTCAAAACGAGTTGGTTAAACCCAGATCAACATATGTTATCTCTGTCAAATTCGGTTAATAAGTTCGTTTTGAAATGAATTCTAGTAATATTTTCGTTGAATATCAATCGATTTTGTCTACCCCAATTAGCAATAATAAATGATTGGACGAATCCCACACATCAACTAATTGATCCTATTATGATTTCATTTGATTTAATTTACACACCAGTTTTGATTTGATTCGCTAATGACATGGATCGCTAGTTTATGTTAATACAGTTATATCAATTTGAAAATGATCTTGTTGTTTTCGTATGGATTCGATCTTGTTTCCTGTTGATGAGGCAGCATAAACGATTTCCTATGATTTGTTTAACTGTATCAATTTAAATTTGATAAGAAATGATTTCGTTACTATTCGATACGATTTTGTACGCCTGAATTGGTAACGAATTAAACGGAGTATAGCTATCTAGTTTATCGTTTTATTTAGTTCGTTCAAATTGCATACAGGTGTCGATTTGAATAAGGCTTTTGGTAATCAAATATATTTTGATAATTTGAATGTATTTTTAAAGATTTTAATTGATTTTAATGTTGATTCTGTGTCTGATTTAGACCAGCTACAAAATCGCAAGATTCTGTAGCTAGTCTATAGAATTAGATTTTTATCATTTTCATTAACAAAATATCCTCCTAACTTGTTCATTTTTTACCTCTTTCAGGTACATTCAAATTGCATTGGACATGCTGGACAGTCTAGAAGATATTTATGTGATTCAGTTTTATTTTAGGTTCCTAGTTTAGTCAGACTGGGGATATCATCCCAGATTTTCTGTAAACAGTTTGATACCTCCACAGGGATGTTTTACCCTATGGGAGGTCTTTAAATACTTATTATTTTTTGTAATAAGGGGAATCCTCACTTGTGGGAGAACCAGGCTATGGATTTCTAATACAAATTGAGACAAGAGTTGATGTTTTGCTACATCTTTCGCTTTCACAATATCAATCTTTTGTTTCAAGTTTATGCATGTCAATTTGCAATTGATTATAGACTACTTTAGCTATCATAATCTATTGTAGGATGATATGATTTGATTAATATGCTATCCATATTTGATCTCTTGCATTATTTTTAAAAGTACAACAATTGCTTGGTTTCAGTTAATGAATCACAGATTTCTCTTCTTCATTAATTGAATCATTTTGTATAGATCTTTACATACAGATTTATCTAATTGTGAAGATTTATAAATCATAAGATTGTTGTAAATGTGTATGTCTTGTTTGTCCTGTAATTAAATTGAAGAGCACAACAGCTTCCCGTTTACGAGAAGCTAGTGGATAATTCGGTGCGGGTTTCCTCCCTCCGATCAGCTAAGGCAATCATCATATAAGACAAACCTGGAGTGTTTCTTCAGGTTAGTTTGTTATTTATTTAATAGTTTATTTGTTACTATAATTTAAGTAGTTTAGTTAGATATATTTGTAGTTTAGATTTTTAGTTAGAGTTAGTATTTTAGTTGTTTAGTTTAGTTAATTTTCAGTTTATTTCTTGTTCA
>JZKD02S2167068.1:299463-313552 GCA_000966675.3 Picea glauca | reverse complement strand
TGCCTTTTGGCCTTACAAATGCAACTTCCACATTCCAAGGGTTGATGAATTCCATTTTCAAGCCCTTCCTTTGAAAATTTGTGTTAGTATTTTTTGATGATATACTAATCTATAGAAAGTCTTGGGAGTATGATGTGCGACATGTTGAAAAGATGCTACAACTACTAAAGGAGCAACAACTATATGCCAAATCATCCAAATGTTTCTTTGGGGTGAAGGAGGCAGAGTATTTGGGTCATATTTTATCTCATGAAGGTGTCAAGGTAGACCCTAACAAGATTAAGGCAATGAATGTCGGCTACGATTCCAAAAACATCAAAGAATCTTAGAGGATGTTTGGGTTTGACAGGCTACTACCACAAGTTTTTTCAGAACTATGGGAGAATAGGAGAAACTTTAATGGCACTAACTAATAAGGATGCATTTTCATGGACTCTAGAGGGAGCTAAAGATTTTTAACAACTTAAAGAAGTGATGTGAAAAGCTCATGTCTTGACCACACCAGACTTCACAAAATCCTTTATTGTGGAATGTGATGCCTCGAGAAATGGCATTGGTGTTGTCCTAATGCAAGAAGGAAGGCCCCTGGATTTTGAAAGTCGGCCACTCAAGGGAAAAGACTTACACAAACCCATTTATGAGAAGGAGGTGATGGCAATACTACATGCATTTAAGAAATGGCACCCTTACCTAATAGGTAGGCACTTCAAGGTCAAAATAGATCATGATAGTCTTAAATACTCCTTAGAACAAAGACTATCTTCATAAGAACAACAAAAATGGGTGACCAAGATATTGGGTTATGATTTTGAAATCATCTATAAAAAAAGGGAAGAAAAATGTTGTGGCAGATGCACTCTCAAGAAAGGATGAAGATGTTGAGGCATTTCTCTGTGCTATCTTGAACATCCAACCCGATTGGATAATAGGAGCGAGGGATGAATGGAATAATGATGAAAACGTGTGGACTCTCATTCAAAGGTTGCAGCAGGATTCTAGTGCATCAGATACATTTACATGGAAAAATGATTCACTATGGTACAAAGATCGCTTATATTTATGTAAGAACTGCCAACTCAAACAAAAGTTACTATTGGAATTGCACACCTCTTCAGTAGGATGGCCTTAAAACTGATGTTCAAACTTTTGTAGTAGAATGTTTGGTTTTCCAAAAAAATAAGGTGGAAACAATTAAGATCCTAGGTCTTTTACAACGATTAGCCATCCCAAGTCAACGTTGGGAGGAGGTTTCCATGGATTTCATCATACGGTTACCGAAGTCTGAAGGAAAGAGTGTCATCATGGTGATTGTTGATAGACTAACCAAGTACGCACACTTTTTTTCACTCTCGCATCCCTTCAAAGCCATTACAGTTGCCACTGCATTCATGGAGACAGTTCAAAAGCTACATGGAATCCCAAATATTATTGTAAGTGATAAAGATGATATCTTCACTGGACATTTTTGTATAGAATTATTTTCGTGTTTGGGTACTCAATTGGCTCATAGCTCATCCTATGATCCTCAATCTGATGGAAAAACCGATATAGTGAACAAATGTCTGTAAGGATACCTTCATTGCTTTGTCTCTAATAAACAAACACAATGGTTTTGTTGGCACAGGGGCATACCCAGGGTTCAATGCTACAGCAGTGCACCAAAAAAACCCTAACTACCAGCCCTTTCATCAACACCTGCGAAGCAGATGAAGTCTCACCCAAGGTAGAGGCAGGGGTGGTTGCAGGACTTAGATGTTTGCAACCTTTGCTGGGACACCGATCTGTGATTGTAATACTTAACAGAGCACTTAGCACCGACAGTTCATCAATATTCAACCAGTATCTACTCCGCAGATAAAACATAGCATCGCAGCATTCACCCAGATCTACTGTATCTAAGCACTTAGCATAAGGAATTAGATCAAATATAGTAAAGTCAAGAACTAAGAAAGTTCACGAAAGTTATATATAGCATCCAAATTCATCATAAGCACAAAGCATAAGAAAATATATCTATCAATCTATATTAAATCACTTAGCAAGTACAAGCATAAACAGATCAGAACATCACACAGAGAAGAATAACACAACATTTACGTGGTTCACCCTCACTCTGGGGCTATGTCCACCAACTCTATTCTTTATTAGCTTCAATCATTCTACACACACCTCGCCAGATCCTCCTTCCCCGAGCTAGGTCTAGCACAAAGCCTCTTACAGTCTGTTACAACAACTTGCACTTAACTCTACAAGTTTCTCAAAATATTCACAGAGAATTTACAAAGCATACTTGCACTTAGCACTTAGCTTATCGGCCTAACATCACATAGATGCACCCCCTCTTCTTACATAGACTAGAAATTTATTTATACTTTACAAAATAGTCCTAAACATGGGTAAACCCATGGGCTGACATCCCATACCTATTACATAATCCCAAATCCCAAAAAGGACCCAAAAAGGGGCCTAGATCCTGCGATCTCTACTTCATCTTGCACTCCTCCTTCGACAGGCTATCGAAGTCCCAAAATAGGTCAAACTCGACCAGATCCCTCAAAACTTGGTCAAGGGCCAACATGCCCACAACACTCACCTGTGACTCATCCCGAGTCACTCTGGTCTGGGTAGTTCTACATCGAAATCCTCGAGTTTGGATTGAGTTGCTTGGACTTGCTGCTGTGTTATGACCTATTTTTCAGCGAACTCCTGGATGACTGCATCATTGACAGGTACTTCTAGGTGTTGTTCTACTATAGTTACAACTTGCTCTAGCTCTTCTCCTCGGCTTCCAACCTCTGTGAACAATTGGTAAGATTTATCTTGTACAGGTTGGAGCCTCTAAGTTACTTCCATAACTTTTCTCTAGATAGCGTGGAGCTTCTGTTGGGCAGTGCACTTCTCTTGATATCACTTCATTATTTCTACAGCTGATAGGGTTTTCAACTGCACCTGTAGTGTCTCTACATGCTGCTTCACTTCCTAGAGTTATGACTCCAGTGCCTGAAACTCTGGGTTCTCAATGAGTTTCTCATATGTTTGGGCACTACAGGTACTCAACTGCTTGCATTCCATGGAAAGGGCCTTTAGTCTCTCAACTGCACTGAGAGAAGTTTCTTCACTTTGGTCCCTTACATCTTGCGGGGTTTTTGGCACTGTGCGGATCTCTAAGTCTGCAATGCACTGCTGGAGCTGCTGGAGGGTTTCTGTGAGCTAGTCTAATTACTGCGAAACTCGGTCTTCTTCCTTGATTTATATGACTGTCACAGAGAGAAGTGCCCTATTGACTGCTTCCTTCACTTCAAGTTGCTCTGCTAGCAACTGTTCTTTTCCTTGTTGTAGTTTTGCTTTCTCTTCATCAAACTTTGATTGGAGAGAACTCTTTTCATGTTCTGTAGCTCTGTGTTGTTCTACAAGTAATCCCTATACTTGTGTTAAAGCCTAGGTGGTTTGTTCTATTTCCTCTCATGCTCGTCGAAGGCAAGCTTTGAATGTATCAGCTATTCGGCGGAGTTGGGTTGGCTCGTATCCCAACTCTGTTCCTTCTGATGGTAAGGGCACAGTGGAGATTGTGCTTCTAGATTGAAGGGAATGTTGTACCCCTTGGAGCTTGATCTCAATTCTATTGTACATCTCCTCCTGCTTAGCTTCTTGTTTCTCTGTTATTTCCAGCGAAGCATCATTCAAGGATGCTATGAGGAAATCAAAGTCATAAGAGGAGAGGACAGTCTGCAGTTTGGTCATGGTGGCCTTTGATTTGTTTCGGGAGGGAGGTTTCAAAGGTGAACCTTTCCTCTTCTTCAGGGGAGAAACCTCATCTGCTTGCTTCTATTCAACTTATGTGCCATCTATCTCTTCACCATTACCCCCTCACTTTGGTGATATGGAAGCAGTCTTCACTGAGGCACTACTTAAATCCTGGACCTCTTCGGTCTTCTTTGTCTTTCTAGGCCTGTGTGTATCTTGCGCAGTTTTTGGTCTATCTATGTCAGATATATTTGTGGGGTCTGTTGGAATAAGGAGGTCCGTCAACCAGTCCTTAGTGATGTCCTCCAAGTCCTCCTCCGTCAGCTTGTAGTAGGACTGAATTTGTTTATTTTTTTCATCGGTGGACACTATAATATATATAAAATTTCGATCTACGTTGAACTTCATCAAAGTCTTGAATCGATGTAGAGTGTTCAGAGTCATGCGAGGCTCAAACTATATGGCTACCTTCAGCTGTTTGTAGTATGTATGGACCATGGAATTTCGCTGCCATTGCTTATTCATGTCACTTGAATACCACAGTGTACTGAACTTTGTGGCCAGTGGTTCAAATGGCTCAATGTCCAAGAAGATCGCACCTTCTGGCATCTCCTAGGAAATAAAAGATATAAGGATCAAGAGACATCTGAAATTAAATTCATAGCCTTGATTATGTGGTTCTCTATAGTCAAGTTCCAATTGGTTCACTAAGTACTTTGCCCAGTTCATTTGAATTCCTTCCATGCACTTCCCTGCGAGGTCGATGACAAAACCAGTGACTTGAGTGGGTCGGTTCTTTCTTACTAAATTCCTTGAAATCAGTTGATAGGTGAGGCATACTGTGCCACTCTGGATAGAAGCTACCTTGTAGCCTTGCATTCCCTTTTTGACATCTCCATATGTCTCTTTGATCTTCTGAGCTAGTGCTCCATCTGTGGTTTTTCCTAGGTAAAACTCCTATGGGTTAGGGCATTGCATACTCAACCCTATGATCCGGTTGATCAGCGTTGGATCAACTGTTATATGGCGATTTAGCCATAAGTAACCACCATGGTAACAAGAAAGCAATAGCTTGACACATGCATTGACTTCCTGGTGTCTTCCGAAGTGTGGGATCTTCATGATGCTCAGTACGATGGATTGCATGAGGTTATGGGTCCATGACTAAGGGACAATCTTCAAGTTATTCCCTTTTGTTTTGGTCATTTACTTATACGAGGAGAGCATGTTATAGAATTTTCAGTCTCCAAGGTTGAAGTCACTGAACTCAACGTTGCAATCTTATCTTGGTGTACTCGAACTATGCGTTCCCCTTCGGGAGGTATGCAGTGACCAAGGTGTATTCGAAATCTTAGGGCACGCTGTCTCGATTCACTGCACCGCTCAGAGGTGGTATATAAGCGGGTAAGATGGTCAGGATCAAATTGGCATTCACTAAGTCATCCCTATGTTTGGTTCGGTTCTCATCTGATGGTCGGGATGGCCCGACTCCGTGAGCATTTAATGGATATGCTTGCACTATTCTGGTGAATGAAGCTTGGACCCCTACAGATAATCCTCTCTCCAACATGACTCTCTTAGTCATCAGGTCGAGGAGTACTTCTGTCATAGATTCTTCAACTTCTTTGAGCTCGTCGTACATACGTGCTCGGTGATTAATGATATCGGGTTCAATATTAACTTAGATACTGCAATGAAATAGATGGCAAGAGTGCGGTGATCACTGTATAAAATCAACTTAGTCTGCAGGCTCAAACTATCAGTTGGAAAAAGTGTTCTCGGTGCATGGCACGATGGGATAAATGGGTAACTCGGAAATGAGTATGAAGCCTTCATTAACTTTGTTTTGTCTATAATTGCATGGTTCCAATGGTCGAATGGCAAGTTGTCTATCCATAAATATCTTTCTGCCCATTCAAAGCATTGATCTAACGGTTTTAATGTCCCCAACGGCGATATTGCTTCGCCATGGAAAAGTGCCATGTGTCGTCGTTCTGATATCCTGGCGAATCTTCAATTTTGCATATTTTCCAGCTGTGAGGTTCCTTTTGGATCCTTCTGCAACTTTTCGATCTTATCTCTCTTCTTACTTAGTTTTCTAGCCTTCTTTCGATTGAGCTTCGTCTCGGTATGCCTTTTTCCATTATTATTCTTATCTTCTTTTGACACAGTTACTGTGCGTTGTTGAGATTCTTTCCGAGGATTCAAGGGTAACACTTCTGGGGTAGGCACTTCAGTCTTTTGTGGGTCCTCTAATGTTCTTGCAACTTCGACATCCAGGTCTCTGGTGTTAAATATCTTCGATTTTTTCTCTTGTTGTAGTGTCCCCAAGGCCGAGCCCCGTTGTAAACCAAGTTCTGAAAAGGAATTGTGATTATGTTTTATAGGCTGGTGAGCCAAGTTATTATAAGCTGGAGAGTTATGTGTTTGTTAGGCCAGGGAGCCTAAGTTTTGAAGGCCAGGAGCCTGTTGTTGTACTTGTATGTATGCAAAACATTTAATAAAATATAAACACTGCCAGGTGCAGACCGACCATGATGAATGAGTGAAGGGGGACTGAGCATCCATAGAGTGGGCAAGGAATTAGGGGCTGGAAGGTGGGAAAGGGGATAAGTGTTGAGCCTGGGGGCTAAGCCTAGGGAGCTTAAGCCTGGGAATAATATTTTAATATTATCCCCAAAAGACATGTGCATTTTATGTTTATCCTAAGTTTTGGTAAGGGAGGACGTACAAGGGTGATGCGTGCTGGTGGAATGCATGCAGTTCCATGGGTGACAAGTGTCAACCCTGACACATGCGAATAAAATGGCCAGGGTCAGCCGTGAGAAGGGTTCCTCCCCCATTCTACCCGATCGTCTGACCACGTACGGAGCCCAGGATAGTACTACCAACCCGACTCCTATAGAGAACCTTCGTGCGTCCCTGTGATTCGAAAAGCCTGTGTCTGGATCTAAGAAAACTCGTGTGTACATTCCCTGAATGAGAAGCCTGTGTTGATTTTGGGAAAGAGTCTATGTTTGTTCTGGAAAGATGCTACACCCCTTCTCTGTTCTAAACTGTGGAGTCTGAATTGACCCATGCGTGGACGAATCATCACGCATCCCTGAGAATCCAGAGTGTGATTCTATCCCGTGTTTCCAAATTTAGGAAAATAGAAGTGTCTCGTCCCTGCTAATCCTGGTTATACTGTTGCACCTGTCTGGAGTTGCCCTGGGATGTTCATGTCTGGATTCCCGTGGATTGTGGTGGACATGTATTGTTTGTTCCTGTGTGGCTTGTTGGCCAGTTTGTACAACACTCTCTCCAGGTGAGAGAGGTGGTTGAAATTGGAAGAAAAAGTTGTTGGGTCTGTGAGCGACTCCCTCCAGGTGAGAGAGTGCGCAGAGGAAGGAGAGAACTCCTGGAAGGAACCTTGTAGCTTCCATAGAGCCTGAAGACTTCCAGTTCGGCCTGTTCCTTTAACCAAAGGCAAGGGAGATTAGTAGCTGAAGGATTGTCCAGGTGACAGAGAAGGTGTATACTCCTAGGGTGGAACAGGCATGTGGGGAATGAGGGTCTATGGGCAGTGAGCGTGGGAGGTTCCTTGGAGAGAATCCCTTCCTTGTGGTTGTGTGTTGTTTTTCCTGTAACTTCAGCCTAGCCTAGATTTCCTTGCCTTGGGGTGGAGCTTAGTCCTAGCTCAGGGGTGACCCATTGCTGAGCTAATGAGCAGTGTGGTCTAAGGCTGGGAGGTTCATGGAAGGCCTACACTTGGTTGGTGGAATTTACCATTATTCAAAAGATAAGTATCTGTTTATATTTTAATCATGTTTTGCATGACTCTACTGCTTATGTTATCATGATTTCCGTTGTGTATACGAATTAGTATGAAACGCTATGGATGGTTAATTATAACAGTAGATAATAAGTTTACTCTGATCTTGAATGTGTTTATTTGTTTAAATGCATGTGGATTGTATAAAATCTATGTAGAGTGGTGTTAAAGTTTCCTTTTCAGAGCGATAAAACAAAGTAGCAGAAAAGGTGTGCTACAGTTTGGTATCAGAGCCAAGGTTTTGACACTGAGCCTAGATGGGCCAATGGAGCGGTCTTTGGACCGAGAATGTGAGGGGAAATTGGGTCTGGAAGGCCAATTTCGGACCCTAGTTTACTCCAAAATGTCAAGGAGTTACTTGACGCATTTTTTTTTAAAGCTCAGGAGGTATAGCGACGTTATGAAACCGCGACCATTGTGATATGAGTCCACAGGGAGAGAGGACTCCACATCGGTGGTGTGGAAGCTCTAGGATCTATTCGGGAGGGAAGGGGAACCCTTGTGAGCCATCAGATCTTGAGCAAATTACCCAATAGTCGTCAGATCGGTAGAGAGTTGCACGGAGTGTTAAAGCTTCATGAACAGGAGGGTGAAAGTCCCAAAAGGAGTTGACTTATTGGGATATCGACGTTCAGGATATCAGAGTTCTTGAGGTCGAGAAGGTTGGGACATTTCAAGTTCCAAAATAGTGAGAGAAAATCTGAGCCGTCCGTATAAGGAAGGACGCGTGTCGCACAATTGTCCAATTCGAAGATCCAGACACCCGAACTCACATAGGTGAGTGTTTTTGACCTTGCACCAGGAGAAGTCTCGAGATTTGATCTGAGCCATCCAACAGTTGGGACATGTGGTGGAGATTGAGTGACCCATTGGTATATCGGCTACCGGGGTTTTGAGTTGACATAGAGCTTTGTCATCGGGGAATCGCAAGTTGCAAAATCTCGAGATTGGATCTGAGCCATCTGTTAGTTGGGACATGTGGGCGAGATTGGGAGCCCATCGGCATATCGGGGTTCGATGTTTATTGAATCCTGAAGACAAGGCACCCGGAGCATTTGAAATCGCGAAATCGTGAAATAGCGAGAAGCGGCGAGGACCGTCCATTCTTGGGGACGCGTGGCTGAGATTGAGGCAGTCAAGAAAGTTTCGGAAGGAGAGTCATCCATCGGGAAATCAGGGTTCGGGGAATCGCGAATCCTGAGGACATATGTGTTTTGGCATTGGAAAATCTGAAACCCCGATAGGAGGTATGACTGTGGTCATATAAGGGGAGGTCATGTGAACGACGAGTCTAGCCCGGAGGGATAACAAGAGTTAGAGTGCATCGGTGTTTAAAAGCCCAAAACGCCAAAAGGATCTGCACCGTAGATCTGAAAAATATCTGACCATTGGATTTTTCTAGGAATGGACGTGGACACATGGAGATGTACCACGTGCCAGTGGGTTGAGGAGACAGGCGAGAGTGGTGGGACCCAATGACGTCGTTAAAAGCGACGTGGACCCTCCTGAACGTACCACATGCCACAGTGGTGAAGGGCAACAGCTGTGTTGTGGGCCTAGAGAATAAAGTAATTCATGATTTCAGGGACTCACGAGATAAGGGCATGGGAGCTCGACATTGAGACTCGTGAAGTCACGAAGTAGCGAGAACGAGAGGAGAAAAGTCAACATCACTTCTCGGGGTTTCATGAAAAGAGGGTACCAGGGTTGGATGCCACAACTCATGAAGGTGTGAATAGCGAAGGGTGATATCACTTATCCCCAGACTACGGTCATGCGTAGCAGATGCTAGCGAGGAGAGAGCCATACCTGTGTCGCATATCAGGTATCAGCGGTTAGAGAAAATGAGTCAAGGGTCTTCGACTCACGAACTCGCGAGATCGCGAGTTGCAAAAAGGGTGACTTTGGTTACAAATATTTAACTGTTGGATCTTCATGGACCAAGATTCCGAAGTTCTGAAGTCCCGAAATTTATAGAGCCCAACGAGAGCTCAGAAAACTTATTTGGATAGAAACATCTTTTGTTCTTGTTCATATTGGTTTATAAATGTTGTGGATCGTTCGAGAGGTTTTAATGGCCTGACAAACTTCGAATTGAATTGTAAAGTGTCTGTGCAGAGTTCAACGAGAGTCAGGATTCCAACTAACCAACGTCGAGTATGGAGAGGGAAAAGGTGCAGATGGCCTCCGAAACAGAGGACGAAAGGGTAGGAAGGGATGTCAACCTAGGAGTAGAAGGAACAAACTCTAATGGGCACGAAAAAGAGATGGATAAGGAAGAACATATGATGCAACTCATCGAAAGATTACAGAAAGATGCCCAGGCTGGTCTAGCTGATAGCCGAAAGCTCATGAAAATCCAGGATCGGCAGGGTGAATTGAATTTAAAAATGTTGAAGAGCCTAGAAAGAATAGAAAAGAAATTGGAAAAGGGGAGTGACACAAGCAGATCAAGAAGTGTCAGAACCCCTGAGGGGAGAAGGAGATCGAGGAGTGGTAACAGACATTACCGTCTCTCCCCGAAGCATTCTGGCAAGGAGACACACAGTAGTTCAAGCCCGTCCCCTACCAAAAAACACCGAAAATCTGGAAAGGATTAATTGAAAGGGGAGTTGAACAAGATTAAGCCTCCAACATTCGACGGAGAACATAAGAAGGAAGAAGATGCCGAGATCTGGTTACTTGGCATGAAGAAATACTTCCAACTGTAGAATTATTCTGCCCATGCAGAAGGAAGAATTTCAATGTACCAACTGAAAGGAAAAGCATCCATGTGGTGGGATCAGTTTGTGTGGGTGTAGCACATCTGAGAGAAAGAGTTCACTTGGAAGTAATTTAAGAGGTATTTCGAGAAGAAATACCTGACTAAAGATACTATGATAGAAAGATGAAGGAGTTCTTCGAACTCAAGGTAGGTAGCATGACTATTGATGAGTATGAACAAAATTTTCTGGAACTACTGAAGTATGTTCCATTCATCAAAGATGAGGCTATCAAAATTCAGAGGTATCTGAGTGGACTACCACCTTCCATTGGTGACAAGATTCAGTATGACAATCCTAAGACCATGGAAGAAACCATAAGAAGGATGAAATGTCTATATGAACAACAAAGAGAAAATCCTACCTTTCGGAAGGTTTGGAATGATCATAGGAAGTTTAAGAAGGAACAGAGGCAAAAGGGAAACAAGCCTTTCTTTTTCAGAAATAGTCCTTGGGGACAATCATCTTTTAGAGAGCTCAGGAAAGTTGAAGGGAGTGAGTAGGTGCCAAGACCGCCACCTATGGAGTGTTGGGGTTGTAAAGGGAATCATAGGTACAGAGACTGCCCCCACAGAAAAGATAAAGCGAGAACTTTCCATACTTTTCAGCAAGATGAAACAGTGGAGGATATGGGCAGTAGAATGCCAAGGATCTACGCAGCCTTGGACAACAAGCAACCATAATTTCAATCGCACATGATTGAAGTGGAAGGTATAATCAACAACCGACCACTTGTTATTTTAATTGATTCAGGGGCTAGCCATAGTTATGTAGATCCTAGAGTGGTGGAAAGTTTGCATCTAACAAGAAGTAAACATGAGAAGTCTTGGCTAGTGCAGTTGGCCACAAGGACCAAGAGGAAGGTCACTAAATTGGTTAAGTCATGTTCAGTGGACATGAAAGGAATGAGCACTAAGGCTGAATTGAACATCCTGCCTTTAGGCTCATACGATTGCTTAATTGGGATGGACTGGTTGGACCAGCACCATGCCCTTCTGGATTTCTGTAACAAGAGGTTCACATGCCTGAACGAAGAGGGAAATCAAGTAACAGTCCAAGGAATTCCTAGAGCTATGGCTCTGAGGGAAATATCAGCCATGCAACTGAAGAAATGTTACCGGAAAGGCTGTCAATTATTTGCAGCTCGGGTGGAAGAAGCATCTCAAGATGTAGTATCGAATATGGAAGACCATGAAGTACTCAAAGAATTCAAGTACATATTTCAGGAGGTACTTGGACTACCTTCGAAGAGAGACATTGATTTTTCTATAAATTTGATGCCTGGAGCAGCTCCAGTTTCGAAGGCTCCTTATAGAATGAGTACACCAGAGCTAAAAGACTTGCAATTGCAACTCGAAGAGCTACTAAAGAAAGGTTACATTCACCCCAGTGTGTCACCGTGGGGAGCCCTGGTCCTATTCATGAAGAAGAAATATGGGACGTTGAGGTTGTGCATTGACTTTCGACAGTTAAATAAGGTCACTGTCAAAAACAAGTATCCTCTACCAAGGATTGATGATCTTTTTGATCAGTTGAAGGATGCAAAAATATTTTCAAAAATAGATCTCCGATCAGGATATCACCAAGTGAGAATAAAGGATGAGGACATCAGCAAGACCACCTTTAGAACAAGGTACGATTATTATGATTTCACAGTGGTGCCGTTCGGGCTGTCCAACGCGCCTGTTGTTTTCGTGTGCTTAATGAATGGACTGTTCAGAAATTATTTGGACAAGTTTGTCATAGTCTTCCTGGACGATATCTTGGTGTATTCCAATACAGAGGAAGAACACGAGCAACACCTAAGAATGGTGCTATAGGTGTTGAGAGAACACCAACTGTACGCAAAACTGAGAAGGTTCTCTTTTTACCAAAGGCAGATTCATTAATTGGGACACATTATATCTAAAGAAGGGATCATTGTGGATCCTGAGAAGGTACAGGCCATTCGAGAATGGCTAGCGCCAAGGAATGTGGTAGAAGTTAGATCTTTTATGGGTCTGGGAGGCTACTATAGGAGGTTTATAGTCGGATTCTCAAAGATAGCTCATTCTATCACTTTCTTGCAAAGGAAGGAGAAGAAGTTCCAGTGGACTAAAGAATGTGAGAGCAGCTTCTAGTGATTGAAGCAACTGCTAACTAGTGCTCTGATCCTAAAGATTGCAGATCCAAACAAGGATTATGTAGTGTGCATAGATGCATGTAAGGAGGGGCTGGGAGGAGTTCTCAGCCAAGAGGGATTTGTAGTTTGTTATGAATCCCAAAAGTTGAAGGAACATGAGAAGAATTATGCCACTCATGATTTAGAGCTGGCAGCAATCGTCCACGCCTTGAGGAAATTGAGACATTACCTCATGGGCAAGAGATTCGAGTTGAGAACAGACCATAATGGTCTGAAGTATTTATTTGATCAGCTAACCTTAAATTCCAGGCAAATTAGATGGATGGAGTTTCTGTGCGAATATGACTTTGATATCAAGCATATCAAAGGGAAAGAAAATAAGGTGGTTGATGCACTCAGCAAAAAAGTGCACAAATTACATGCTACAACCATTAGCATGTACAGAACTGAGATTAAAGACAGAATTTTGGAAGCTGCCAATGCCGATTTGCAGTACAGAGGTCTAGTAGAAAAGCTACAACAGCGTGAGAGACCACAAACCAAGGAAAGTTACACCTTGGGAACTGATGGCTTACTTCTGTATAAAAACAAAGTATATGTAACCAATGTTCGAGAATTGAAGTTGGAAATTCTAAAGGAGATGCATAACGTGACTTATGCTGGACATCCTGGATATCAGAAGAATGTGGCAGCAGTCAAAAGCCATTACTTTTGGCCGGGTTTGAAGAAAGAAATCGTTGAATACATCGCCAGATGTATGGAGTGCCAAAAGGTTAAGGCTGAGCATAGGCACCCAGCAGGGTTGCTGCAGCCTTTACCTATTCCTGAATGGAAATGGGACATGGTAACAATGGATTTTATCACAGGATTGCCCAGAACAAGCAAGCAGCATGATTCAATCATGGTGGTGGTGGACAAGCTTACTAAAGTTTCTCATTTTATTCCACTGAAAACCACCCACAGAGAAGCAGATGTTGCTGACATTTTCCTAAAAGAAGTTGCACGCTTGCATGGAATTCCTAAGACAATTGTGTCTAATAGAGACTCGAAATTCACTTCGAATTTCTGGAAAGGACTGTTCAAAGGATTCGGAACGAATCTAAAATTTAGCACAGCATATCATCTCGAGTCTGATGGACAGATAGAGAGAGTAAACATAGTAATAGAAGACATGATGAGAATGTATGTGATGGATAAACCATCAAGGTGGGAAGACTACCTGCATTTGGTAGAATTTGCCTACAATAATGGATATCATGCATCACTGGAGATGAGCCCATTCGAAGCGCTTTATGGTAGAAAATGCAACACTCCAGTGAGCTAGGATAATCCAGCTAACAGAGTAGTAGTTGGGCCTGAGCTGCTCAAAGAGATGGAAGATCAAATGATAAAAATTAAACATAATCTAAAAGCTGCCCAAAACAGACAGAAAAGTTACGCTGATAGTAACATAACCCATAGAGAATTCAAAGTGGGTGACCATGTTTTCCTGAAGGTGAAAACTAACAGGAGTTCCCTAAAGCTGGGAAGTAGCACCAAGTTGGCAGCAAGATTTTGTGGGCCATTTGAGATCCTAGAAAGGATTGGGCCGGTTGCATACATGCTTGCATTACCTGCATCTATGACTGTACATAATGTGTTTCATGT
>JZKD02S2167068.1:278978-298242 GCA_000966675.3 Picea glauca | reverse complement strand
ATAAACACCACCAGGTGCAGACCGACCACAATGAATGAGTGAAGGGGGACTGAGCATCCACAGAGTGGGCAAGGAATTAGGGGCTGGAAGGTGGGAAAGGGGCTAAGTGTTGAGCTTGGGGGCTAAGCCTAGGGAACTTAAGCCTAGGAATAATATTTTAATATTATCCCCAAAAGACATGTGCATTTTATGTTTATCCTAAGTTTTGGTAAGGGAGGACGTACAAGGGTGATGCATGCTGGTGGAATGCATGAAGTTCCATGGATGACAAGTGTCAACCTTGACACATGCGAATAAAATGGCCAGGGTGAGTCATGAGAAGGGTTCCTCCCCCATTCTACCCGATCGTCTGATCGCGTACGGAGCCCGGGATAGTACTACCAACCCGACTCCTGTAGAGAACCTTTGTGCGTCCCTGTGATTCGAAAAGCCTATGTCTAGCTCTGAGAAAACCCGTGTGTACATTCCCTGAATGAGAAGCCCGTGTTGATTTTGGAAAAGAGTCTGTGTTTGTTCTGGAAAGCTGGTACACCCCTTCTCTGTTCTAAACTGTGGAGTCTGAATCGACCCATGCGTGGACGACTCATCACGCATCCCTGAGAATCCAAAGTGTGATTCTATCTCGTGTTGCCAAATTGAGGAAAACAGAAGTGTCTCATCCCTACTAAGCCTGGTTATACTGTTGCACCTGTATGGAGCTGCCCTGGGGTGTTCATGTCTGGATTCCTGTGGATTGTGGTGGACATGTATTGTTTCTTCCTGTGTGGAATGTTGGCCAGTTTGTACAACACTCTCTCCAGGTGAGAGAGGTGGTTGAAATTGGAAGAACAGGTTGTTGGGCCTGTGAGTGACTCCCTCCAAGTGAGAGAGTGTACAGAGGAAGGAGAGAACTCCTGGAAGGAACCTTGTAGCTGCCATAGAGCCAAGAGACTTCCAGTCTGTCCTGTTCTTGTAACCCAAGGCAAGGGAGATTAGCAGTTGAAGGAGTGTCCAGGTGACAGAGAAGGTGTATACTACTAGGGTGGAACAGGCATGTGGGGAATGAGGGTCTATGGGAAGTGAGCATGGGAGGTTCCTTGGAGAGAATCCCTTCCTTGTGGTTGTGTGTTGTTTTTCCTATAACCTCAGCCTAGCCTAGATTTCCTTGCCTTGGGGTGGAGCTTAGTCCCAGCTCGGGGGTGACCCATTGCTGAGCTGATGAGTAGTGCGGTCTAAGGCTAGGAGGTTCGTGGAAAGCCTGCACTTGGTTGGTGGAATTTACCATTATTCAAAAGATAAGTATCTGTTTATGTTTTAATCATGTTTTTCATGACTCTACTGCTTATGTTATCATGATTTCCACTGTGTATACGAATTAGTATGAAACACTATGGATGGTTAATTATAGCAGTAGATAATAAGTTTACTCTAAGCTTGAATGTGTTTATTTGTTTAAATGCATGTGGATTGTATAACATCTATGTAGAGTGGTGTTAAATTTTCCTTTTCAGAGCGATAAAACAAAGTAGCAGAAAAGGTGTGCTACACTTTTTCTTCAATCAAGTGTGTGATCCTTCTAGTCATGAAATATTTTAACTCTTGTTTCTTCTTCTCTAGCACTTCTTATTCTTCTTTCCTTCTGGCCTGATATCTTTTAATCCAAGGTTTTCCTAGTAACATGGTAAATGGAGCATTTTCCTCATTAAACTTAATAATCTCAAAATCTTCTTCTGTCGAAGTTCCATTTTCATTCATAGGTATCTAAGCGAGCCTCCCACATAGGTTTATCATATTTCCTCTAAATATCCCTATTCCTCCTAATGAAGGAGTCATAGTGATCTAGGTGAATATTGTTGGCCACACACCTATTCCACTTGGACCCCCACCATTGCTTCTTTCAATTTTTCAGTTTCCACACAGTTTACTATTTTTAGCAGTTTTTCGGGTCCTGAACTTCCGGAGCCGTTTTGAGGCCTTAAAAGACATTTTTTGGGAAAAAGGGGAGCAACATGGATTGTAGATCATATTTCTCACCCAAAATTTCTATTCCTCGGATAGATCTTTCTAACGAGGTATGGAACGCGTTAAACGAAGATCGTATGCCAAAGTTACGTCCCCGGGAAGTTGATGTACCAACTTACCCAAACGGGGCCCATAGTCTTGGCGTTTCATCTCCTAGGGTTAGCTCTTTGGATGTTTAGGGTTTTCCATTATTTCTCAATAATAATAGGCCTTCGAGCCTCATTGTAACATAGTTCAGAGGCCAGTAGCTACAACATCTCTTCTCAGATATAAGCTACTAGCGCCCTAGCTAGTTTATTTCCATTCTGTTTGTAAGCATATTTCAGTCATTTGTTATTAATGAAATGAAGTCTTATTTCCGCTGCATCTCTGCATTTATGTGTATTTATGTATTTCATTGTGTTCCGACATAAATCCTGATCAAATAGCAGGCTTCCCTAAAAGTTCCCAAGTTCTTTCTGTCATGATATTCACCTGTGTTTCCTCATCCAGAACACAGTCAACATCGAAGTCTCCTATTTTTTCTTCAATGCATCCTTTTTCTTTGAATACCTCTGATAATCTGACATGTTGGTGGCCATTCAGGGTTCCTTTCATTTGTAACAATACTTTCTCAGATTCTTTCTGGGGTTCTTCCATAATCTTAGTTTCTAGATCTGCCTTGGGTTTTTCTTGATTCAGATTCATTCCTTCCAGCTTAGCAATCATTCTAGGGCAATCCAACACTTCATGGTCCATAGATTTGCAACAAGGACAACTAGATCCTCTGTAAGGGCATTCCTTAGCAAGATGTCACGGTCTTCAGCAACTGTAACAGAGGGTTTATCCTCTCTTTATTTTAAATGATCCCCAACTTCTCTTGTACTGTGCGTTAGGATCATAGGAGCTAACCTGCAACAAATTCTTTCTAGGATCCTGCATCCATTTGTTAGTCCAAATATTCTTTCTATGGATAGGTATAACATATCTTTCACTAGTCTTATTAGATCTACTCATATCAAACCTTATTTAATCTATCAATACCCTAGTTTTAGGACAAAGATTATCAAATATACCTAGATCCATGCTTTAGAAACAAAAATTTCCAATAATCTCACTTCTACAGAGCACAAAGCTTCCAGATCTAAAAATTTTCACTATTCTTACCTTTCTCAAAGAACAGAGCTTGTAGATCTCACCTCTTTTTCTTGAGATCTGACCTCTTTTAAGAAAAACTTCTCACTTTTACCTTTCTCAAAGCACAAAGTGTTTAGATCTTACCTCTTTTCTTGGCATAGAGCTTCACATGTCCAGTAGAATGTTGCACACTAGGGAAATAGCTCTACGCATGGAGATTTCACGGTTTCAGGTTGGATCTTTGCACAAAGATTCTTCTTCCTCAGTTCCCAACAATCACAGTTTCAGGTCTCGGCAATGGAACCATTTGTTGGCACAGGGGCAGACCCAGGGTTCAACGCTACAACAATGCACCAACAAACCCCTAACTACCAACCCTTTTGGAAACACCTACAAAGCAGATGAAGTCTCACCAGAGGTAGAGGCAGGAGTTGTTGCGGGACTCAAATGTCTGCAACCTTAGCTAGGACATAGATATGTGATTGTAATACTTAAAAAAGCACTTACCACCAACATTTCATCAATATTCAACCAGTATCTACTCCACAGATAAAACAGAGCATCGTAGCATTCACCCAAATCTAGTGTATCTAAGCACTTAACATAAGGAATTAGATCAGATCTAGCAAAGTCAAGCACTAAGAAATTTCATAGAAGTTAGATCTAGCATCCAGATTCATCATAAGCACAAAGAATAAGAAAATCTATCTATCAATCTATATTAAATAACTTATAAAGTACATGCATAAACACATCAGAACATCGAACAGAGAAAAATAACACAGTATTTGCGTGGTTCCACCCCACCCTGGGGCTACGTCCACCAACTCTTCTTCTTTATTAGCTTCAATCAGTCTTCTACATGCACAGATCCACAAAAACCCTACTCCGCGTAGGACAAGAGATTTGTGTGCACCTCGCTAGATCCTCCTTCCCCGAGCTAGGTATAGCACAAAGCCTATCACAGTCTATTACAACAACTTTCACTTAGCTCTACAAGTTTCTCAAAATATACACAGAGAATTTACAAAGCATACTTGCGCTTAGCACTTATCTTATCGGTCTAACATCACATAGATGCCTCGATCTCCCCCTCTTCTTACATAGCCTAAAAATCTATTTATACTTTACAAAATAGGCCTAAACATGGGTAAACCCATGGGCCGACATCCCATACCCGTTACATAATCCCAAATCCCAAAAAGGACCCAAAAAGAGGATAATATCCCGCGATATCTTCTTCGTCTTGCGCTCCTCCTTCGACAGGTTATCGAAGTCCCAAAATAGCTCAAACTTTACCAAATCCCTCAAAACTTGGTCAAGGGCCAACAAGTTCAAATAGTTACCCCTGGTAGAATGGTAGTATAACACTTCCTTTCATAGTGCAACAAAAATGACACCATTTATGGCACTCTATGGATACCACCCTCCTTCTATCACTTCTTCTCTAAAATAAAAATCTAAGGTTCAAGCAATGGAATATCACTTCGAGCATCAACAACAAGTTCTCCAAATCTTAAAGGACAACCTGACCTTGGCATAGAATCACATAAAACAACAAGCAGATCAACATCGTAGTGAAAGAAGTTTTGAGGTAGGGGATTGGGTGTTTTTAAGACTACAACCATACAAACAGATGTCCCTCAAGCAAGACAAGAAGGATAATAAATTATCACCAAAGTACTATGGCCCTTATAAGGTGTTGCAAAAGATTGGTGCTATGGCATACAAATTGGAGTTTCCTGCATCCTCATGAGTACACCCAGTTTTACATGTTTCATGCTTAAAGGAGGTTATAGGTGAAAAAGTCCCAGTTCAAACTATATTTCTAGAACTTGATGAGGAAGGAAAAATCATATTGGAGCCTAAAGCCATCACTGACACAAAAATTCGCCAGCTGAGGAATAGATCCATTTCAGAGTATCTCATTAAGTGGAGGAAACTACCTGTTGAAGATTCCACCTGGGAAGATGAGTATTTTATACAAAAGCATCCATAATTACTCAAGTGTTGTGGACAACACTTGTCTCAAGGGGAGGGGCATGTTAAGCCCTAAATAGTGCCACATTGCCCCTTAATTGGGGCATATGACATTAGTAATGTTATTTTGTTTATGTCGGTTCGGTCCATTAGCTGTAATTGTACCTCCTAGTCTCCTATATATACCAAGGAGACATTTTCATTTGGAATCATATTGTATTGGGAAATTTATGTGGTGTATAAGGAGTTTCCCCCCTTGAAGAGGCTTATTATCTGAAATTCTATCTTTTTCAAGGCATTGATTACTTATTCTGAGGTTTTTCTATAATATCTTGATATTTGGTTCTTAACAAGAAGAGCAGAATTTCACATCAACATCCATTGACCTGTGCAACTGTGAGCCCATTTTTTATGAGTATGAATCTGATGTTGGAGAAATAGATGAAGGAAATCAGCGTATCCAAGATGTTGTTGTTCACTGTCATAAAAAAAGTGATGTTCATGTGTTGTTTCAAGGAAATCAAGTGGATTATGTTCTCACAAATACAACAACAATTGAAGGGGAGCAGTTTGGTTTTTTTCATCAGCTAGAATTTTGTCATATTATATATGATCCAGTAGCCATCTACATGGAGTCAATGTTTCCAGAGGTTCAAAATTTTGCAGCATTTGGAATTAAAGAAAATTGCAGTTGTAAGTATGGGCTACCCATTCATTTTTTACTGCAAACATCTCCGTTTTTCTACATTTTCTTATTTACTTGCAAGGAAGAATACCATCTTGTCAGTCAAATTCTTTCATGGTTGCATTGGAAATTTGATGTGACCTAACCAAGAAACTAATTGGTTAGTTGTGTAGGATTTGTACATAAATAAGATTTATTTTTTAGCATGTTGGTTTCAGTTTGAAGTTCAATTTACAGTATGAGAGTAGTGTCAAGTTTTCAATATGCAAGAATAAAGACACCATAGCCCAATGGAAAGACTACTAGAAATTTTGTGGCTGTTATGTTTGGATAGAAAATAAAGGAATGGCTGGACAGGGAAATAATTACAATAAAAGTTGATGATGATGACGGATGTGAAGGCTTTGGTCAGCAAGTTCTTAAATTTTCATCATGAAAAATTTTCCCCAGAAGGAGCCAGTGTTATTTCTTAACCTTGTTTTGACTGATTAGGTGTCCTTAATCCCTTTTCTATCCATTTTTCATGATTCTTTGTTAAACTATGTTTTCCCCTTCTTGGCTTGAAAGATTATTTTCATTCTTTTTATGCACATTTTAAATGTTTTTAAGTTTTCAAAGATTAGGATATGATATGAAATATTTCTATCACATCACTTGTCCTTTCCTAGTTTGAATTTTAAAAAATTTTCAAAGTGGAAAGGGAGCTACAAGAATAGCGTTATTCTTGCAACAGTGAAAGTAATGATAGTTTTGCATGTGCCACCTTACCCAGATCGTGTCCTAATATTCAAAATCATTACTAGAGGATATACATATCTCTATATGATCTATTTCAGGATGTAATTCTCATGATGACAGCTAACTTGGATGCTCGGGTTGTACTTGCCACCTTGACACCAAATCAACACACCCGATTATTATTCCATATGAATGAAATCGTTATCTTCCTATTTTAGTATGTCTATCATTCTACACATGCCTTTCAGGTAAAAAGATAACTCTCAGTTTTCAACATCCTTCGAAATTTGGAGATCAAACCCTCGATATTCTCAAAAAAAAATTGCATGATTGTATCAATGTCATAGCACCCAAAAAGAGTGGCCAGGTAACCATATTGGAGCCAAAAGGGACAGAATTACTCGAAGAATTTCCTCAAATGGAACAAAATTTCAAGGATGCAGGTTGGTTCGACTTCTTCTCGACATTCCAGGGTCATGACGAGAAAATTTCTATGACATTTTCACATAATTTCGATGGTTCTAAATTTGTGGTTGGTAAACTCCTCATGCACGTGACAGAGCATTACATAGCTAAAACTTGCAGGTTACCAGTATATGGGGAGAGATGGTGGAATAAATAAACTGTAGTTATGGAGTTTGTAAATCATTTTTTAATTCCAAAGAAAGAAAAACCCCAATTGGAGCCAAGGTATCCCACACAGCTGGGTGAGGAAAGAATTGAATACTTCTTTGTCAATTATCCACAGGTACATTACATGTGAAGGCATATTTTCTCTGGTTCATCTCTATCATATTAGACTATTAATCCATGTAAATGGTGATTACCCTCTTAACCTACATTATTTCTTATTAAAAATATTATCTAAGATGTCTAAGAGGATCCAGTCACATCCTGCAAGAGCAAAAAACAATCTATTCCATCAAGGTTTGATCAAAAGGTTAGTAGTCTTTTCTTTAAATGAAGTTCAGGGCTCTTGGGACTGGTTAATCCAGTCATTAAAACCTAATCTAAAGGAAATTAAATCTAAAACTGTCAAAGAGAAGAAACATGGTAAAGGTAAACATACCTCTCAAGCCATTGAAGTTTTTGATGAAAGAAAATTCCCCTGCAGCGAGGGTAACTCATGCTGGAAAGAGAAAATTACAAACACAGCAAGCCATTGGTGATTTTCCTGTGGGTAAACTTAATGAGAAAGGCACTACCAATCGAGGTAAGAAAATTAAAATGGATGAAGAGAGTTATATACATTTTGATCTAGATACTAAAAGGGAATCTAATAAATTTAAAGATTACACCACAATCCCAGTTCAAAGTCCAGCTAAAGAGAAGAAACAACCTACGGGAATGAAGACTACAAAAGGTAAGAAATAAAGTAAGAATAAGACACCTGTACCTAAAAAACCTAGAAGAAATTCTACCAGGGATGCACACAAATTTAGAGTGAATTCAAAGGCCATGTTTACTTCTTCTATCAATAAGGAAAACATTATTATCATAGAAGAAAATTCAAAATATACTAATAAAGAGATCAAAAAACAGACCTTGGCATCTTCTTCACACGGGTCAGAGGAGGAATCTAAAGAACAGAGGAAAAACGAGAAAAGGGAAAACAGATTGCACAATATTCAAGGAGACCTGTAACTAGGGAAACCATAAGATCAGTTTCAGTCACTGAATCTACACTCAAACGAACATATGAGGATGAGAAAAATTATTCCTTTCCATAAATAAACCAATTACAGGATTTTCCAGAAATTGAAAAATCAAAAAGTGTTGAAGGAGAGGGGTTTGGTAGTGGATCATCTTCAAAGTATGAAATTAAATTGAGGAATCCTTGAACCTCCATTGAACTAAATATACCTGCTCCAGTTGAATAAAATCTATAGTTCAAGATGAACACCACAGAAAGAAGAAAACACAAAAATCAAATACAGGAAATACTTTGTTTTTTTTTGTTTTAGTCGTTATCTTCAAGAGCAGTTTTTGAAATGACGGAGATGAATTATTTGAAATAAAAAGAGTTTTTTTGGGGGAATAGGCCCCTTCAAAAAAACCTCTCTCTATGTTTACACAGCTATTACAATTTAAGAGGGTCAAATATATCTTTGAGGCCTATTTTTCAGAGATTTCACATTAAATGATTTCATGTTTTAGTGACCAATTTTGGGAGAGGTTTCAAAGCATACGGAAATCAATTTTTGGAAACAAAAAGAGGTTTTTGTTGGAAACTGGCCCCTTCACAAAATGTTCTCTCGGATTTTACACCGTTATCACCATTTTGGAGATACAAAGAGATTGTTGGACCCTATTTTTCAGGAATTTGCCAGATTTATTTTCCTAAAAAAATCTCATGGACAACAGTTGACAAGCCACCTCATCAATTCAACTTGGAGATCAGATCTGATCTCCTTCTTGATTATTTCAAACAAGAAACTAAATATAGATGCAGAGGTTTTTAGATCCATTTCTTTTGTATCTTTATAAATACGTATTCTTTCTATGTAAATAGGGTAGAAGGAGAAGTAAAAGGTCGATTAGTTGAGTACTCAAGGGCATTTTTTGTAAAAACTCCACTGTAAGACAAGACTGTATTTCATATTGGTACTAAATGGAAAATTCATGTTGATGGTCATATCGTATTTCATTTCTTTATTTGTTTCTTTTCTTACTTGAATACATTTATTCTATTGCAATGCATATGATTTCTTAATTGTGGGTGACATAGTGAAAATTTTACTATTTTTGTTCATAATTAAGATTGTTTTCAAGTACATGTTCTTGTTTCTTAATGATATTTTGAAATAATAAATTCATGTGTGAGTTGAAAAACTAGATACTCACATACCTTCCTTTCATTATTTACCTTACCATCTGATTTGTTAAAGTGTCTGTCATTTACTAAGCCAGTGGCATATTTACTTCCTTTTACATTGAGTTATATGTTTTATTGAATACTTGAGCTAGATTTCAACCATTTTCTAAAACCCTATTCAGAAAACCCTTCATAAATACCATTGCAATAACTTGATGATGGCCTAACTTTCCCTCTCACATTCAAGTGCAACTTTAGGGACTAACATCTTTTGGCGTCATTACTGGGGACGGAGGAACGAAGAATTTATCTCTGGGAGAACGACAACGATCAATTCTAGCTCTTCATGGTGAACAGGAGTTGGACACTTTTTTTGAATGTATCATTCACCTGTGGAATCCATGAAGGAAGAATATGTTGGTGACTCCATTGATCGAGGATGTCAAAGGCCATGGAAGCCATTTTGGATCGTAGGTTTGCTCCATTTGATTTCTTCAGTATTCCTAGTTTTCCAATTGTTGTGCCTACTATGCATGAATGGGGAGACTACCTTCCAAGGTTCATAGGAGATGGTCACAATCATCCTGCACAACACTTGATTGATTTTCATCAATACATGGACCAACTTGATATTCATCATGAATATGTGTTGTTGAAGATGTTAATGTACCCCTTGAAAGGAGAGGTGATACAATGGTAACGATCTCTTCATGTTTCAAGTATTTCATCATTAAATTATCCATGCTTATTTTCATTCATTTTGTAAGAGGATTTATCATGTCGAATGCCCCTTAAATGATTGTTGTGAGCAATTGAACTCTCTTAGCAAACATTTTCAGCAGGGCTTTAGTGATGAGATCAATGAAGATATTTTGGAATGTTCTCATAATGCTTCTAACAATTATGATGGTCATTTGAATGGGTCTCTTCATGAAGAATTTTCTACTCGAAATATTTGTGAAGGCCAGTATTTTAGTGAAGAAATTCTTGAATATTATATTGATGGTGAAAAAAATGTTTTATCATTTCCAGTTGAAATCAATCAAAACTCTTCATCCTATCATGATGAAGAAGATTTGATCATTCATGAAACTTTCTCTCATTCTAATTTTCCATCAAGGGTTGATAAAATTAGTATTATTTTCCTTAAATGAAGTTCATAGGTCTTGGGACTAGTTAATCCAATCATTAAAACCTAATCTACAGGAAATTAAGTCTAAAATTGTCACAAAGAAGAAAGCTTGAAAAGGTAAACAGGCCTCTCAAGCCACTGATATTTTGATGAAAGAAAATTCCCCTGCAGCCAGCATAACTTGTGCTGGAAATAGAAAATTACAAACACAGCAAGCCATTGGTGATTTTCCTATGGGTAAACTTAATAAGAAAGGCACTACCAGTCGAGGTAAGAAACTTAAAATGGATGAAGAGCCTGATATCCATTTTGATACAGATATTAAAAGGGAATCTGATGAACCCGAAGATTACACCACAAACCCAGTTCAAAGTCCAGTTAAAGAGAAGAAACAACCTGCAGGTAAGAAGACTGCAAAAGGTAAGAAACAAAGTAAGAAGAAGACACTTGTACCTAAATACCCTAGAAGAAATTCTACCAGGGGTGCAAACAAATTCACAATGAATTCAAAGGCCATTTTTCATCCTTCTATCAAGAAGTAAAACCTAATTATCATAGAAGACAATTCATAAGATACTAATAAAGAGATCAAAACACATACCTTGGCATCTTCTTCACACAGGTTAGAGGAGGAATCTGAAGAACACAGGAAAAAATGAGAAAAGGGAAAACAAATTGCACAGTATTCAAGGAGATCTGTAACTAGGGAAAACATAAGATCAATTTCAGTCACTGAATCTACACTCAAAGGCACATATGATGATGAAAAAAATTATTCCTTTCCAGAAATAAACCAGTTACAATATTTTCCATAAATTGAAAAATCAAAAAGTGTTGAAGAGGGGGGGTTGGTAGTGGATCATCTTCAAAGTCTGAAATTAAATTGAGGAAGCCTAGAACCTACATTGACCTAAATCTACCTGCTCCATTTGAATAACATGTAGAGTTCAATATGAACACCATAGAAAGAAGAAAACACATAAATCAAATATAGGAAATACTTTGTTTTTTATGTTTTAGTCCTTATCTTCAAGAGCAGTTTCTGAAACGATGGAGATGGATTATTTGAAATAAAAAAGAGGTTTTTTTGTGGAACAGACCCCTTCAAAAAAACCTCTCTCATTATTTACACAGCTATCACAGTTTAATAGGTTCGAATATATCTTTGAGTCCTGTGTTTCAAATATTTCACATTAAATGATTTTTTGTTTTAGTGACCAATTTTGGGAGAGGTTTCAAAGCAACTGGAGATGAATTTTTACAAACCAAGAGAAAATTTTGTTGGATTCGGGCCCCTTCACAAAAACCTCTCTCGGATTTTACATAGATATCACCGTTTGGGAGATACAAAGAGATTGTTGGACCCTATTTTTCAGGAATTTGCTAGATTTATTTTCCTAAAAATATCTCATGGACAACAATTGACAAGACACCTCATCAATTCAACTTGGAGATCAGATATGATCTCCTCTTTGATTATTTGAAACAATAAACTAAATATAGATGATGAGTTTTTCAGATCCATTTCTTTTGGATCTTAATAAATATGTATTCATTCTATATCAACAAGGTAGAAGGACAAGTAAAAGGTCAATTAGTTGGGAATTCAAGGGCCTTTTTTGTAAAAAATCCACTATAAGACAAGACTACATTTCATATTGGCACTAAATGGAAAAGGCATGTTGATGGTCATATCATCTTTCGTATCTTTATTTGTTTCTTTGCTTACTTGAATACATTTATTCTGTTGCAATGCATATGATTTGTTGATTGTGGGTGACACAATGAAAATTTTGCTATTTTTGTTCATAATTAAGATTATTTTCAAGTACATGTTCTTGTTTCTTAATAATATTTGAAATAAGAAATCCATGTGTGAGTTGACAAACTAGATACTCACATACCTTCCTTTTTGTATTTACCTTATCGTCTGATATGTTAAAGTGTCTGTCATTTAATAATCCAATGGGATATTTAATTTCTTTTACATTGAGTTATATGTTTTATTGAATCCTCGAGCTAGCTTTCAACCATTTTATAAAAACCAATTCATAAAACCCTTCATAAATACCATTGCAATAACTTGATGCTTCCCTAGCTTTCCCTCTCACAAGCAAGTGCAACTTTAGGGACTAACATCTTTTGGCACAGTTGTCGGGGACAGAGGAATGAAGAATTTATCCCTGGTAGAATGACAACGATCAATTCTAGCTCCTGATGGTGAACATGAGTTGGACACTTTTTTCTGACTGTATCATTCACCTGGCGACTCCATGAAGGAAGAATATGTTGGTGACTCCATTGATCCAGGATTTCAAAGGCCATAGAAGCCATTTTGTCTCATAGGTTTGCTCCATTTGATTTCTCCGGTATTCTTGGTTTTCAAAATGTTGTGCCTACTTTGCATGAATGGGGACACTACCTTCCAAGGTTCAGAGGAGATGATCATGATCATCCTGCACAACACTTGATTGATTTTCATCAATACATGGACCATCTTAATATTCATGATGAAGAGGTATTGTTGAAGATGTTTATGTACTCCTTGGAAGGAGAGGCGAGACAATGGTATCGATCTCTTCTTGTTTATAGTATTTCATCATTAAATGATTTCCATTTTTCTTTTCATTCATTTTGTATGAGGATTTATCATGTCGAATGCCTCTTGAATTATTGTTGTGAGCAATTTAAATCTCTTAGAAAAAAAATTCAACAGTGCTTTAGTGATAAGATCAGTGAAGATATTTTGGAATGTTCTCATAATGCTCCTAACAGTTTTGATGGCCATTCAAATGGGTCTCTTCATGAAGAATTTGTTACTGGAAATATTTGTGAAGGCTAGTATTTTAGTGAAGAAATTATTGAACATTGTATTGATGGTGAACAAAATGTTTTATCATTGCTAGTTGAAATCAATCAAAAGTCTCCATCCTATCATGATGAAGAAGATTTGATCATTCATGAAACTCTCTCTCATTCTTCTTTTCAAGGAGAACTTTTTCAAGATGTTGTTGATGATGGTGTCATCGATAGTATGACATAAAATTTATTGGATTGACATAATGATTTTTTTGTTCCAAAAGACTAGGTTGTTCATTTGTGGTCTATCTTTGAAGAGCATAATGAAACAAAATTTTGTGAATTTCAAAATTTCAAAATTTTTTATAGTCAACCTGTATATGTTGTGTTAGGATATTTATACACTTATGAGTTAGTTAAGATCTACCTGGTCTAATGTGTCCTTAGGTAAAAGTGTGTTTCTTAGTGTGTTTCTTTAGTATGCATTAGTATGCATTTGTAGTTAGGAAATTCGACGGTCACTATATGTTCCCAACATAGAGTGATCTGGCAGTTCATACTCTCCTCGATCTTAATGACCATTGATCTGTGGCTTAACACCCGATTGGTCCAAAATATCTATTTGAAGAGCATGGAGGGTCATTTTCCAATGATCGATTCTAAGAAACTCTCTTGTAAAATCTCTCTGTAATCTTTTATTTTGCATTAATAAATTGCTCCAAGTAGCCACATTGGATGGGGCTATGGATGTTTCCCCATAGGGGTTTTACCACGTGAAAAAATTGGTGTGTTAATCTTTTATCGATTATGTGAGTGGTTATTGAAGGTGTTCATCCTCTGTTGGAATACCTGTGATGTCGAACATGGTATCAGATCATGTTTGAATACCCACTCATGTTGTAGATCGAGATCGTGAAGCCAATTTCCCTCATCTCCATTTTCTGTCATTTTCGTACATTTCTGGACTAAGAGGACCATTCCATTGCATCCAGAGCACTCTTTTCATTTAGGAACACTTTTTTTTTAACTCAAAAAGGTTTCCATTTGCCCAATATACGGCCATTACAATCAGATCCGGAGGTATAAAGTTTGAATACACATTTTTTTAATTTTTGCAGAGTAGTATTTTGGTTTTATTTCAGTTTTGTATTATTTATTTCTGGGTTGCTACTCTTTTAGATATGAGTTATCTTTTCCCCACACCCTGTTCGATCTCAAAAAATCAGAAACAGATAGGAAAATGTGCATCTTATGGGTAAGCTAACCGAGATCTAACCCTTGTTGTCATCGAGAAGGGAAAAAAATTTCTTGTGTGAAAAGAGTTTTTTTTTTAGCACGCTCTCCAAGGCCATCTTCCACAACAACAAAAGCACCCCAAATCCTGCTTCTGAACATTACGATATTTTTTTCTAGACCATTTGATTAAAACTTTCCTTATTAAGTAAGAGGTCTTGAGTTCAAGTCTCTCTTTTGTTACTTTTTTTTAAAAAGTTCATGCTAAAATTGTAAAGTGTATTTCACTTCAAGTATAAAAGTGAATCACTATAAGTAGATTTAATATTTTATTTTAGAGTTATTTATTTTGCATGCATATTTTCTTTGTAAAAGTGATCCCCACTTCTCTTTATAAAAGTGGGTCACTTCATAAAGCAACTTACACTACCACCTGGTCCTTTGGTTACCATTTATGCCTTTTTTTAAAAGGACATAACTCTCACATCCTAAGTTCGTTTTCAGTACCATTTTTTTTAAAACTGCATAATTTTTCGAGATCTTTCCATCTAGATCATCAATTTCAGTTTTTAAATCCATATTATCTTCATATTTAATATGGATTATACAAGTAATCTCTTTCTTACCAGTACCAATTACTTCCAATGGAAATCCCATATGGAGGATTTATTAAGAAGTAAAGGCTTGTACCGGATTACCTTGGGAAAGGAAAAATAACCCACTGATGCTAATAAGAAATTCAAATGGGATAAAATGAATGACGAAGCACATGGATTAATTAGAATGTCCATCTCTCCTGATTTAGGGTTCCACCTTCAATCAATTGATTAACCCAAAGAATCTTGGGACAATATTGAATCTGTGTTTGGTAAACACAATATTATTCGAGCACAACAGTTAGAAAATCAAGTACTAACTTTAAGTACAAACTATTTTTCTTGCATTGAAGACTATCTATCTAAGTTTAAAACAATCATACTTTTATGTGAAGAATGTAAGATAAAGATAGAAGAAGATCATTGCATCTATCTTATACTTTCTAAGATAGGTAGTGCATATTCTATGTTTGTATCTACCTTTTATTCCATGCAAGAGGCTCTAGGGGCAGCTTATAAAAAACCCAGTCTTGAGAAATTTTGTGATGCTTTGATTAGAGAGAAAGATAATCTTGTACAACTTGGAGTGATCAGAATTGCAGGTACCTTCAACAAAACCTTAGTTGTCCATCAGAACAATAAACCCAAGAATACCAAGAAGAAACATCCTCGGCACAACAACAAGCAATATAAGGGTCCCAAACCCACTCAAACAACTTTCGCTCCTAATGGTGATAAAGGAGCAAAACATAAAAGTAAGAATACTAAAACACATTGCAACTTTTGTGATAAAGATTGTCATGATGAGTCCAAATGTTTCAAGAAGATGACATCTTTAGAAGCAACAATGAAGAAGCACAACATCCGTATTGATTCTACTTCTTCTTCTTCTTATCATGGACATGCACTTTCTGCTTCTAGTTTCTCCTTCAATAAAAATTCCACTTCTTCTTTTGATGAGTGGCTTATTGATTCTAGAGCATCTTATCATATGGATAAGGATACAGACATATTTTCTGCTCTAAATGAATGTAACACCCAGAAAATATTTGTTCGTGATGATAGATCTCTTAGTGTTGAAGGATCTAGAAGAGTTCAAGTAGAAAACAGTCATTTCAATGATGTATTATGTGTTCTAAATATTTCTTGTAACCTTCTATCAGTATATCAAATCACTCATTCAGGTGAAGGTAAAACCGTAGAGTTTTCACCTCACCAAGTTGTAATCAAGGATCTAAAAGATCCTAAGCATGTTCTTGCAACTAGAATTGTTGATAATATTACTAGGTTGTACAAGTTTGACAACTTTGGGTCATCATCCTTTTCATCATTTTTTGTTGCTCATAGCGATGAATTGAGCAAACTTTGGCATGAGTAGTTTGGTCATCTAAAATATCGATCAATGAAACATCTATTTAAACAACAAATGGTGACTGGTCTTCCTCTTGTTTCATGAAGAGATGGTGTTTGTGTTGGTTGTGTTCTTAGAAAACATCATCGAGACAATTTTGACAAACGTGCCTCTTGGAACGCCTTGGGCCCTTGTTGGCATATTTAAAGACAAAGCGTTGGAAATAACAACAATGTTATGGGTTTAGGAAAGAATAACACAGGCAGAATGTGATTGTCATTGATGGCAAGAATAACAATGGTATGTTACAAGCAGAACAACAGGGTTACGGTCGGTAGTGCACTTGTCATTTGATGGAGGATACGCTTGGAAGACATTGTAAGTTCAAACAGGAGGAGCACACAGATGGAGGATAGATATCAGGTGTTAGATTTGAGTGTGAGGACTGACTGATGTCCTATCCAGGAGAACCTGTACGATCTTTAAAGTGAAAAATGAAGCGGGTTCACAAAATCCTGAAAACAGGAGAACCGTCCATCGTCGGGCATAACACATGGCTAAAGTTTGGCATTTCATTGACTGAAAGGTCAAAGGCACAAGGTGCTCTATCCTTCCAAATCAGGAAATGCGAAATGGCAAAATGATCTAAGCCATCGGATCGAGAAGAAATCTGGACCGTCGATCCAAGAAGGACAGTGGCGAAAGATCATCATTTCACTGACTGGAAAGTCAAAGGAATGAGGTATCCTAACCTCTTGAACTCATGATATGTGAAATCGTGAAATAACCTTAGCCATTGGATCAAGGACAGATATGGGCCATCAGATTTAGGAGGTAGATCATGATAGACCATGTCAGCAAGGACAGGTGGAAGACTACGTCATCGAGTGACATCATTCCAGGAGTTTAGTTTCGAGAGTTTTAGCATCAACACTCCCCCAAAGTCCTGAAAGTTGAAGTTTTGGGGCGGAGGATAGTCGTTCGATCACCATGGATTATGGACAGTTGATCTGAAGAGTGAAGTGCTCAAATGGCTAGCTAATGGTGATATCTCGTGGCCACATCATCAAGAGCTAGAGAGAAGATCTAGAGAAGCCAAGCTCTATTTCAGAATTGGTGACATGGAGAGTAGAGACTACTCTTCACAGACTCCCCAAAATACGAATTGTGAAATGCAGTTTCATACTTGGCCCTTAGTCACCACCGGTGGTCACGTGAGTGGGAGGAGCTAGCATAGCTAGGCTCCATTTTAGGTACCGAGACATGAAGGATTCAAGGGACTCACTGGAGAATCCCCAAAATGGGAAAGTATGAAATGCAATTTAAACTTAGGCTATGGTCACCGCCAGTGGTCACGTGAATGGAAGGAGCTAGTGTAGCTAGGCTCCATTCTGGGTATCGGGAATTCTAGAAGAAGGAGTCAAGGAGACTCACGACAGAATCCCTGAAATGAAAAATTGCAAAATGTACTTTTGAATAAGGCTGTGGTCATAGCCAGTGGTCACATCTGTGGAATATTGGGGAAGGAGCTAGAAACTCTAGGCTCCATTTCATAGTTTTGCAAGTGGAGCCAGGCAACTCACAGCTGGATATCTAGGAACGCGAAATTGCAAAATGCTTTCTGAATAGGCGTTTGGTCACCGCTTGAGGCCACATGTGAAAGGAAAGGTGAAAGGTGCCAAAGGCATAAGGATGCAAAGATTCTCAATGTAACTGCTAGAAACCATTGATGATTTCTACCAGAGGACTCGAAGAGACTTCAAGTTGATTGTCAGAGAAGGCGAAGTGACTCGAGGTAATTGCCAAAAGAGTATAGACTCATCAAAGAGTCGACTGATAGATGAAAAAGGGATCGAAGACTGTTTTAGAAAGCGAAGCCAAAGGAACTCATGAGAAGTGTGAGTGAGGATGAACATAGTGAAGTGTATGCAGTGGGATAGTGCATGCAGCATGCACTAGGTGCACAAAGACTATAAAAATGCATAATAGAGAAGAGTTTGGGCTGCGATTTTTGAGAGTGAATTAGGTAGCTTGAAGATGGAAGTCTAGAAAAATAAAAAGAGCAGCAAAAGCAAAGGACGGAGAGGCATGCCTGAGACAGTAAAAGAAGAATGAGGTGCACATGTAGAGTGTGAAGAATATCACAAAGCTCAACAAGATGCAGGCAGAGAGTCACTGATGCAGGTGATTAGATCATCATAACAGAACAATGATGAGCCTGGTAAGCCAATGAAAACTATTGAATCATTGTAATAAATTCACAGAAAGAAAACTTGTATATCTCAGGGTGGTAGGGAGGTGCTAAGGAGGATTGTTTTCCTCAAAGTTTCAAGTGGGTTCTTGAACACAGGGAGTTGTACCTTCCATCTGGTTGCAGCTAGAGAAACCAGGGTGGCAGGGTGGTTATACAGAGAACATTGGTTCTCTGTTATACAGGTTGGGGCCTGTGTTACTGGAAGTTAGTGCTTCCATCCAGTCGGTGCTGGAAAAGTGAGGGAGTTGGTGCTTCCTTCTAGTGGGTGCTAGAGAAACTAGAGAGTTGGTGCTCTCGACAAGTTTCAGCTTGCAAAATAGAGGTTGCAGCCTCTAGAGGAGTTGAAGCTCCCAAGAATGATAATGTACAGAATATAAATATTACTTATCATATAAATAAGAAGAGGTTTTTACCTTTTATGGATTTCCTCAGGAAAGATCTGTCTCTATGTATTTAATGTGTGTGCTTGATGATGAATGATTTAATGCTTACTTCCTTGCATTATTGTGATTTTCATGAGGTGAATTGTAAAGAGCCTAAAATAAGCAAAATTGTGTAAGCACG
>JZKD02S2167068.1:265602-275706 GCA_000966675.3 Picea glauca | reverse complement strand
CCCCCCCCCCCTCTCAGTTATTTCATACCTGTAACAAGCCAGAGGGTTTCCAACTGTCAAATAACCCTGACCTTGTCTGCAAGCTAAAGAAATATTTATATGGGTTGAAACAATCCCCTCATGCCTGTTATCACAAATTGGATACGTATCTACAAGACAAAGGGTTCAAGAGAGGAACAGATGACAACAATCTATATATCAAAATAGAAGGTAATGATCTGCTCATTGTGGTGGTCTATGTTGATGACATCATCTTTGGAAGTAATAATGCTTCATTGGTAAAATGGTTTTCTTTTGCCATGTAGTCTAAATTTGAAATGTCTACGATAGGGAAACTGTCATTTTTTCTTGGCCTACAAATTACTAACAGGTGTAAAGGAATATTTATTTCTCAAGGAAAATATCTAAAAGAAATGTTGAAAAGGTTCCAAATTGAAGATTCTAAACCTATGGGCACACCTATGGTCACTGGATGTAAGTTAAGAAAGGATGATGATTCACTTGATGTTGAACAGAGTTCATATAGGTCTATGATAAGTAGCCTATTATATATCACAACATCTTGTCCAGACATAATGAATGTTGTTGGAATAGTAGGAAGGTATCAAGCTGCACCTAAACAGAGTCATTTGTTAGCTGTCAAACAAATATTAAGATACTTGAAAGGAACAACGAACTATGGCCTATGGTATCCTAGGACTCAAAATTTTCAACTACCAGTCTATTCAGATGCTGATTGGGCTAACTGCATGGATGAAAGAAAAAGCACGAGTGGAGGTGGATTATTCTTAGGAGATTCTCTTGTCTCATGGTTGAGCAAGAAAGAAGGTTCCATTTCCTTATCAATGATAGAATTATTATACATTGTAGCTACTACATGCTGCACTCAAGTATTGTGGATGATTGAGACACTTGTTGACCTAGAAGTAAAATGTACTGCACCAATCCCAATTCACTATGATAATACCAGTGCAATAAGTCTGTCAAAAAACCATGTGTTTCACTCTAAGACCAAGCATATACCCATCAAGTATCACTTCTTGAGGGAACATGTAACCAACTCTATGGCTTCTGTGCATTATATTCCATCCAAAGAACAGATTGTTGATATCTTCACTAAACCACTTGCAAAATCTTAGTTTGAGTATCTATGCCAGAAGTTGGGTGTGACTCCACTCTCATCCTAAGAGAGTCCATACTGTCAGGGGGAGTATGTGTTGGTTGAATATCTGATACCTCTGCACAAGTACTGTAACAACTCAGGGGGAGCATGTTTTCTTTGACATTGATGTCAAAGGGGGAGAAAATGAGCGGACCAGACCGGAAGAGGTCTAAATAGATTAGCATAGCCATTCAAGGTTGCCATCAATGCCAAAGGGGGAGATTGTTGGCATATTTAAAGAAAGAGAGTTGACAAGAACAACAATGGTATGGGTTCAGGTAAGAACAACACAGGCAGAATGTGATTGTAATTTGTCATTGATGTCAAGAAAAACAATGGTATGTTACAGGCGGAACAATAGGGTTACAGTCGGGAGTGCGCTTGTCATTTGATGGAGGAGACGCTTGGAAGACATCGTAAGTTTAGACAGGAGGAGCGCACAAATGGAGGAAAAAGTTCAGGTTTTAAATCTGAGCACGAGGACCGACCGACGTCTGATCTAGGAGAACCTGCATGATCTTTAAAGTGCAAAATGAAGCGGGTTCACAAAATCTTGAAAACAGGAGGACCATCCATCATCGAGTATAACACGTGGCTAAAGTTCGACATTTTGATTACTGAAAGGTCAAAGGCACGAGGTGCTCTATCCTTCCAACTTGCGAAATACGAAATGGAAAAATGTTCTAATCCATCCGATCGAGGAGAAATTTGGAGCATTGATCCAAGAAGGACACGTGGCGAAAGATCATCATTTCCCTGACTGGAAAGTCAAAGGAACGAGGTATCCTAACCTCTTGAACTCGCGATATGTGAACTCAAAAAATAACCTTAGCCGTCGGATCAAGGAGAAATCTGGACCATCGATCTAATAAGGAAACGTGGAGAAAGATCATCATTTCGCTGACTGGAAAGTCAAAGGAATGAGGTATCCTAACCTCTCGAACTCGCGATATGCGAAATTGTGAAATAACCTTAGATGTTGGATCAAGGACAGATCTAGGCCATCAGATCCAGGAGGTATATCATGACAGACCACATCAACAAGGACAGGTGGAAGACTACATCATCGAGTGATGCCATTCCGAGAGTTTAGTTTCAGGATTTTTAGCATCAACACTCCCCCAAAGTCCCGAAAGCTAAAGTTTTGGGGTGGAGGATAGTCGTCCGATCACCATGGATCATGGACCATTGATCTAAAGAGTGAAGCGCTCAAATGGCTAGCTAGTGGTCATATCTCATGGTCACATCATCAAGAGATGGAGAGAAGAGCTAGAGAATCCAAGCTCTATTTTGGAATTGGCGACATGGAGAGCTGAGACTACTCTTAACAGACTCCCCAAAATGTGAATTGCAAAATGCAGTTTCAGACTTGGCCCCTGGTCACCGCTAGTGGTCACGTGAGTGGGAGGAGATAGCATAGCTAGGCTCCATTTCAGGTACCGATACATGAAGTAGTCAAGGGACTCACTAGAGAATCCACAAAACAGGAAAGTATGAAATGCAGTTTCAACTTAAGCTGTGGTCACTGCCAGTGGTCATGTGAATGGAAGGATATAGCATAGCTAGGCTCCATTCCGGGTATCAGGAATTCAAGAAGAAGGAGTCAAGGAGACTCATGACAGAATCCCCAAAATGAAAAATTGCGAAATGCACTTTTGAATAAGGTTGTGGTCACAGCCAGTGGTCACATCTGTGAAATATTGGGGAAGGATCTAGCAATGCTAGGATCCATTTCAAAGTTTTGGAAGTGGAGTGAGGCAACTCGCAGCTGGATATCCCAAAACGCGAAATCACCAAATGCTTTCTGAATAGGCGTTTGATCACTGCCTGAGGCCACATGTGAAAGGAAAGATGAAAGGTGCCAAATGCATAAGGCTGCAGAGGTTCTCAGTGTAACTCCTAGAAACCACTGATGGTTTCTTCCAGGGGACTCGACGAGACTTAGGGTGATCGCCAGAGAAGGTGAAGTGACTCGAGTTAATTGCCAGAAGAGTATAGACTCATCAAAGAGTCGACTAATAGATGAAAAAGGGGTCAAAGACTATTTCAGCAAGTGAAGCCAAAGCACCTCATGAGAAGTGTGAGTTAGGATGAACATAGTGAAGCGTATGTAGTGGGATAGTGCATGCAGCATGCACTAGGTGCATAGAGACTATAAAAATGCAGAACAGAGAAGAGTTTGGGCTGTGATTTTTGAGAGTGAATTAGGCAGGTTGAAGATGGAAGTCTAGAAAAAGAAAAATATTAGTAGAAGCAAAGGATGGGGAGGCATATCTGAGACAGTAAAATAACACTGAGGCGCACATGCAGAGTGTGCAGAAGATCAAAAAGCTCAAAAATATGTGGGCAGAGAGTCACTGATGCAGGTGAGTAGAGCAACACAGCAGAAGAGTGACGAGTCTGGTAAGCCAATGACAACTATTGAATCACTGTGATAAATTCACAGAAAGCAAATTTTTATATCTCAGGGTGGTAGGGAGGTGATAGGGAGGATTGTTTTCCTCAGAGGTTCAAGTGGGTTCTTGAACACAGGGAGTTGTATCTTCCATCTGGTTGCAGCCAAAGAAACCAAGGTGGCAGGGTGGTGTTAGGGAGAACATTGGTTCTCTATTATATAGGTTGGTGCCTGTGTGACTGGAAGTTGGTGCTTCCATCCAATTGGTGTTGGAACAGTGAGGGAATTGGTGCTTGCTTCTAGTGGGTGCTAGAGAAACTAGAGAGTTGGTTCTCTCTGCAAGTTGCATCTTGCAAAATAGAGGTTGTAGCCTCAAGAGGAGTTGAAGCTCCCAAGAATGATAATGTAAAGAATATAAATATTACTTATCATATAAAGAAGAAGAGGTTTTTACCCTTTATGGGTTTCCTCAGGAAATATCTGTCTCTGTGTATTTAATGTGTGTGCTTGATGCTGAATGATTTAATGCCTACTTCCCTACATTATTGTGATTGTCATGAGGTGAATTGTAAAGAGCCTAAAATAAGAAAAAATGTTTAATCACGATAGAAACTGATTCACACCCCCCCCCCTCTTAGTTGTCCAACAACCCTTTGCATCTTGTTCATAGTGATTTGTGTGGTCCAATTTCTTCTCCTTCTTTTTCTAGGTGCAAGTATTTATTAACTTTCATTGATGACTTTTCCAGACGTACTTGGGTTTAATTCTTAAAACTTAAGAGAGAAGTTTTTGAAAAAAAATTGGCCTACAAGGCCCTTGTCGAAAATCAATATGGACATAAAATTCAAAAGTTAAGAACAAATAATGGAGGCAAATATGTGAACAATAATTTTACAAGTTACTGCACTACACAGGGCATCCAAATGGAACACACAGTTCCATATACACCACAACAAAATAGCGTTGTTGAGAGAAAGAACCACACAATAAAAGAAATGGCTAATTGTATGATCCAATCTAAGGGATTAAGTCTAAAGTTTTGGGTAGAAGCAATCAACTGTACAAATTACATATTAAATCACACTCCCACAAAGGATCTTAAAAATTTAACATCGAAAGAAGCTTGGACTAAAATTAAACTAGATGTAAGTCACTTGCGTGTATTTGGCAGTATAGCATGGGCTCACATTCCTGATGAGAAAAGGAAAGCATTGCAGCCTCAAAGTGAGAAGTGTATATTTGTTGGTTATTCTGAAGATGTCAAAGGTTATAGACCTCTTCAAACACATTGTAATGAAAATAATATTAGAAGAGATGTTAAATTTGATGAAAATATCTTGGCCTGCGAGCCTAATTTGGTGATTGTGCCTTCTTCGGTTTGCGAGCCATATTCGGCGTTTCTTCCTTCTTCTGTTCCTATTCTGGTTTCTATTTCAGATGATGATAGTGAGGATGAAAATCCACCTCCTCATGCTCACCTTCCTCCATATGAGTCCTTTGAAACTGAACCAACACCAACTCCACAACTTCCTAGATGGGTCCATTCAACACGAGAAGCAGTTGGTGATCTTGTCGGTGATCCTTCAGATTAGTGTTGGACACATTCGGACACATTCATAGTTCTAGCGAGCCTCTTCTCTTTTGGGCTCGAGTTTCAGAAACTTATGATCCAGGGAAATTTGCAGAAGCTTCAGGTCATCCAGATTGGGATACAACAATGAATGAAGAGTATCATTCTTTAATGGAAAATGATACTTGGGATCTTGTACCTCTTGCAAAAGGAAGAAAACATGTAATATGTAAATGGGTCTACAGAACTAAGTATGCTTCAGATGGAATTGTTGAAAGACACAAGGATCGATTAGTTTCCAAAGGATTTTCCCAAGTTGAAGGAATTGACTATAATGAAAACTTTTCCCATGTAGCCAAAATGAATTCCATCTGCCTTGTTCTTGCCCTTGGTGCCTCACATAAATTAGAGGTCCATCAGATGGATGTTAAATCCACATTCTTGGATGGAGATTTGCAAGAAGAAATATACATGAAAAAACCTCCTGGCTATGTCCAGAATGACTCTAGCCTTGTTTGTCGCCTTAAGAAATCTCTTTATGGTCTCAAGCAAGCTCCCTGAGCTTGGTATGCCAAAATGGACAACTTTCTTATTGTCACTGGAATCTCTAGATTTCATTTTGATCCTAATGTATATACCAAGAAAGTAGGAAGCCATCTCATAATCCTTTTCCTTTATGTTGATGACCTTATCCTTACTAGTAGTGACTCAAAACTTTTAAACCATGTGAAAACCAGCCTCAAGAAGAAATTTGAAATGACAGACTTAGGCTTTTTACACTATTTCCTTGGCCTCCAAGTTTTGCAAACCAATGAAGGAATTTTTCTTTCCCAATCTAAGTATGTTTGTGACCTTCTTCATCGCTTTCACATGGATGATTGTAAACCAAGCCCTTATCCCTTCTAGTCTGGAGTCAAGCTTACTGCCACCTGTACTTCTCCTGAAGTTAATGCCACCCTGTACTGTCTGTTAGTTGGTAGCCTCTTATACTTGACTCATACCCATCCTGATCTTTCCTTTGTTGTTGGTTGTGTTGCCCAGTATATGCAAACACCCAATGAAATCCATTGGAAAGAAGATAAATGGATACTTCGCTATGTCCGTGGTACAGTTCAATTTGAGATACATTACAGTTCAGGGGGGACTCCCTTATTGGTTGGTTTCACTGATTCAGATTGGGTCGGTGACCCAGATGATCGGAAGTCTACTGTAGGTTATGTTTTCAGCCTTGGTTCTAGACCTGTCACTTGGGCCTGTAAGAAACAACAGGCTATTTAACTTTTTTCAGTAGAAGCAGAGTACCGAGCAATGGTAAATGAAATTCAGGAATACTTGTGGCTTCGACAGATCCTTTTAGAGTTTGGATTCGAGCAGCAGCATCCAACCAGCCTTTGATGTGATAATCAAAGTGCCATCAAGCTCTCCAAATACCCAATTCAACATCAACGCAACAAGCACATCGAGCTACACATGCACTTCATCAGAAAGCTCATTCATGATCAATTTATTGAAGTGCTCTTTTTCCCTACAGAAGATCAAGTTGCTGACATTTTCACAAAGTCTCTTATAGAAGTGAAGTTTTCCAAATTTCGATCTATTTTAGGAGTTCAAGAAGTTGTCATTAAAGGGGGATAGACTCTAATGCCTCATTCCTTCTCCTATTGTGTCAACATTGTAAATCCTTCAATCATATCCCAAGTTTTTCTTAAGGGGGGATGTTAGGATATTTAGACACTTAGGAGTTAGTTAAGATCTATTTGGTCTAATGTGTTGTTAGGTAAAAGTGTGTTTCTTAGTGTGTTTCTTTAGTATGCATTAGTATGCATTTGTAGTTAGGAAATTTGACAATCACGATATGTTCCTGACATAGAGTGATCTAATAGTTCATACTCTCCTTGATCTTAAGTGCCATTGATCTGTGGCTTAACACCTGATTGGTCCATGATCTATATTTAAAGAGAATGGAGGGTCATTTTCCGATGATCGATTATGAGAAACTCTCTTGTAAAATCTCTTTGTAATATTTTCTTTTGCACTAATAAACTTAGCCACGTTGGCTAGGGCCATGGATGTTTCCCCATAGGGGTTTTACCACGTGAAAACATCGATGTGTTGATCTTTGATCAGTTGTGTGAGTGGTTACTGAAGGTGTTCGTCCTCTGGTAGAATACCTGTGTTGTCGAACATGATGAATATGAAAATAGAGAATTGACGAATTTCACATCAACATTCATTGACCTGTGCAATAGTGAGCCTATTTTTTATGAGTATGAATCTGATGTTGGAGAAATAGATGAAGGAAATCAGCCTATGCAATATGTTGTTGTTCACTATCTTAAGACAAGTGATGTTCACGTGTTGTTTCAAGGAAATCAAGTGGATTATGGTCTCACAATTACAACAGAAATTGTAGGGGAGGAGTTTGGGTTTTTTCATCAGCTAGAATTTTATTATATTATATATTATCAGTAGCCGTCTACATGGAGTCAGTGTTTCCAGAGGCTCAAAATTTTGCAGCATTTGGAATTAAAGAAAATTGTAGCTGTAAGTATGGGTGGCCCATTCATTTTTTATTGCAAACATCTCAGTTTTTCTACATTTTCTTATTTACTTCCAAGGAAGAATACCATCTTGTCAGTCAAATGCTTTCATGGCTAGATTGGAAGTTTGATGTGACCTGATCAAGGAACTGATTGGTTATTTGTGTAGGAGTTGTACATAAATAAGATTTATGTTTTATCATGTTGGTTTCAATTTGAAGATCAATTTAAAGTATGAGAGTAGTGTCAAGTTTTCAGTATGAAAGAATAAGGACTCCATAGCCCAATGGAAATACTACTTGCAGTTTTGTGGTTGTTATTTTTGGATTTGCAAATAAAGGAATGGCTAGACGGGGAAATAATTACAGTAAAAGTTGATGATGATGAGAGATGTGAAGGAATTGGTCAGAAAGTTCTTAAAGTTTCATCATGAAACTTTATCCCCAGAAGGAGCCAGTGTTAGTCCTTAACCTTGTTTTGACTGATTAGGTGTCCTTAATCCTTGAACTATCCATTTTTCATGATTCTTTGTTAAAACTTGTTTTTCGCCTTCTTGGCTTGGAATCTTATTTCATTCTTTTTATGCACATTTTAAATGTTTTTAAGTTTTCAAAGATTAGGATATGATATGAAATATTTCTATCACATCACTTGTCCTTTCCTCATTTGAATTTTCAAATTTTGTCAAAGTGGAAAGGGTGCTACAAAATAGCGATATTCTTGTAGTGCCAGAAGTAATGATATTTTTCATCTGCCACCTTACCCAGATCGTGTCCTAATGTTCAAAATCATTACTAGAAGATCTACATATCTATATATGATCTATTTCAGGTTATAATTCTCATGATGACAACTAACTTGGAGGATCGGGTTGTAATCGCCACCTTGACACCAAATCAACACGATCGATTATTATTCCATATGAATGAAATCATAATCTGCCTATTTTAGTATGTATATCATTATACACATGCTTTGCAGGTAAAGAGATAACTCTCAGTTTTCAATAGCCTTCGAAAGTCAGATATCAAACCCTTGTTATTCTCAGAAATTTTCTGCAGGATTGTATCAGTGTCATGGGGCCCAAAAAGAGTGGTCAGATAGCTAGATTGGAGCCAAAAGGGACAGAATTTCTTGAAGCATTACCTCAGATGGCACAAAAGTTCAAGGATGCAGGTTGGTTCAAATTTTTGTCAACATTCCAGGGTCATGAAGAGCAGATTTCTATGACATTTGCAAAGAATTTCGAAGGTTCTGAATCTATATTTGATAAACTCCTCATGCACATGACAGAGCATTCCATAGCTAAATCTTCTAGGTTACTAGTATATGGGGAAAGATGGTGGAAGAAACAAAATGTAGTTATGGTTTGTAAATCAGATTTTAATTCCAGAAAAAGAAAAACCCCAATTGGAGCCAAGGTATCCTACACAACTGGGTGAGGAAAGAATGGCATATTGCTTTGTTAATTATACATAGGTACATTACATGTGAAGGCATATTTTCTCTGGTTCATATCTATCATATTAGACTGTTAATACATGTAAATGGTTATTACCCTCTTAACATACCTTATTGTTAGATTACTGAGAGGGGGGGTGAATCAGTAATAGAGAAATTTAATCCTTTTTAACCATATAATCCAAGTGTTATATCAATGTAGCATTATCAACCAATAACTGCAAAGTAAATAAGAAATAAACAAATGAACAATCATACACATATATAGTACACCAATGTTTTACGTGGAAACCCAAAGTGGGAGAAAACCATGGAATGTTTTTTCTTATATATCTTGAAGAATTACATTCATTGGAAGCACCAACTTCCTTTGTTTTCCAGCTGCAACTTGAAGGAGGCTCCAACCCCCTAGTTTCTCAGGATACAACCTGAGGTAATCTCCAACTTCCCAATTATCTCGCTACAACCAGAAGGAGGCTACAACCCTTTATGTTCTCTGGCTACAACCGGAAGGTGGATACAACCACCTGTCCTTGCCCCGTCCAACTTCCCTGACATATAAGTAGAATGATGGAACCACTGTCACACTATCACTGTGGTATATACTGTTGTAAACATGTACCAATCAACATGTACCAAACAACCTGTACCAATAACCTGAACCATTCACCAACCTGTACCTCAACCTGTAATCAACCTATACCATAAACAATTGCATCAACCATGCACCAACCTATACCAACCAAACTGTAATCAGAATTTACCATAAACAAGTGCATCAACCATGCACCAACCTGTACCTAAACCTATACCATGAACAAGTTCATCAACCATGCACCAAACCTGTACAAATAACCTGTCACAACAACCTGTCCCAGCAACCTATCACAACAACCTGTCTCATCAATCTTATCAACCAAATCAAATCAATCACCAAGACAACTCTCAAATATGTGTTGGACACACCTACCACACT
>JZKD02S2167068.1:215587-256190 GCA_000966675.3 Picea glauca | reverse complement strand
CATTTTCATCAAACTTTTCTTTAGTCTCACATGCCTAGTTTTGGATTAGTCAACAACCCTAACTTGAAATAATCATAACTTTGTACCTGTAATGAATAAATATCTGAAACTAATATACAATGTTCTTCAATATTTTTTATGCAATTCCTCCAGGTGACACTACTTGAAACCTCTCAGAAAAAGAGTTATAGAAAAAATGGCATACCTTGTTGGATTCTGGCTTATTCTAGAGAGCAACCTTGTAGAGCGTGCCCCGCATGGAATATTTATTGAATCAATATTAAAATGTTACACATAATCCTAAAGACTATACTATAACCAACACATTTGGTCTTACTCAATTTGTATCTATTATGAATAAGTTATGATGTTTTTACCCAAAACACATGTTTTAGACTAGTTTCAGGACTAGCCACAAACCCTATTTCCCAGGGAGTGTAAATCCAAAAATACAAAGACCCACAAGATGATTTTTTTACCACATATACTTGGATATGTTTCCCCAACATCATATCAATTTCACGGTCTGAATCATTCTATAAAAAATGTTATTACGAAAATGGTGAGATGACCTATAAATAACATACCTTAGAAAGCATCATCAAAGGAATTTATCCTTCCTTGAATTCCGGCCTTCTTTTCTTCACCTTTCCTTATAAATTCATCTTAGATATCATTTGGTTACCTCAGAAACATATATATATTCAATATCCTTAAGTGTGATGTAAAATGAGAGAGCCTTTCCTCTTATTTATACTCTCCAAGTAACTTCCTTAAAAACATTTTCTAGGTCACTTTGCCCACTTTCCTTATTTTAGGGTTAACCCACTTCTAATTTCTCCATTAAATTTATTATTTAAATAATTTATTTTGTATTCACTTTAAATTATAGTGCACTCATCACTTCACTTTATTATTTACTTTTAAAATATCTTAAACCACTTTGACTACTTTGACCTTTCGGGGCTTCTAGATGACATATGAGGGTCCTCCAACTTCATAAGGCCATAACTCTCAAACTGTGAGGATTTATGTGACGTTCCGCATACCACCAGAAATGGAATGACATGTACTATCCATATAGAATAGTATTACCTAAAAATATATCAACACTCATACCTTTATCCATCAAACAAACTTGGGTCCATTACCCAATCATGGGTTCTCCAACTTCTCATGGTCATAACTCTCTAACCGTGAGGAGTTATGTGTCGTTCCACATACCACCAAAAATGGAATGACAAGAAATATCCATCTAGGATAGGTTCAATGATAAATTCACTGACCTTCATCTCATTATTCCACAAATAAGCATGGGTTCTCTAACCATACTTCTAGGATAACTCAATCCACCAAGCGTCTTCCCGTGAGGGATTTCACCATAAGGGGACCACTTTGGAGTTCATCCATATGTACTTCTTATCAACCATGACAAGACAATAATGATAAATCTTTACATCAAACAAACTTGGGTCCATTAGCCAAACCTTTATGCTACTGGAATTCTCTACCATACTTTCTCCAAGGGTTAACATCAATCACTAAGGGTTGACATCAATCTACAATATCACTCTCCAATAGTTGACATCAATGAAAACCAAAAATCGATACCAACTATCCATCAACCTAATCCAACTGCCTGACACTTATTTCATATTAAAACTCTTATCTAAGATGTTTAAGACAATCCAGTCACATCTTGCAATAGTAAAAAATAGTATTTTCCATCAAGGGTTGATCAAAACATTAGGAGTATTTTCCTTAAATGAAGTTCAGAGGTCTTGGGACTAGTTAATCCAGTCATTAAAACCTAATCTATAGGAAATTAATTCTAAAACTGTCAAAGAGAAGAAACTTGGAAAAGGTAAAAAGACCACTCAAGCCACTGAGGTTTTGATGAAAGAAAATTCCTCTGCAGCCAGGGTAACTCGTGTTGGAAAGATAAACTTACAAACATAGCAATCCATTGGTGATTTTCCTATGGGTAAACTTAATGAGAAAGGCACTACCAGTCGAGGTAAGAAACTTAAAATGGATGAAGAGACTGATATCCATTTTGATCCAGATATTAAAAGGGAATATGATGAACCTGAATATTACACCACAAGCCTAGTTCAAATTCCAACTAAAGAGAAGAAACAACCTACATCAAATAAGACTGCAAAAGCTAAGAAATAGAGTAACAACAAGACACATGTACCTAAATATGCTAGAAGAAATTCTACCAGGGATGCAAAAAAATTCTTACTGAATTCAAATGCCATGTTTCATCCTTCTATCAAGAAGGAAAACCTTATTATCATAGAAGACAATTCAGAAGATACTAAGAAAGAGATCAAAAAATAGACCTGGCATCTTCTTCACACGGGCAAGAGGAGGAATCTGAAGAACAGAGGAAAAATGAGAAAAGGGAAAATAGATTGCACAGTATTCAAGGAGACCTGTAACTAGGAAAACCATAAGATCTGATCCAGTCACTGAATATGATGATGAGAAAATGATTCCTTTCCAAAAATAAACGAGTTATAGGATTTTCTAGAAATTGAAAAGTCAAAAATTGTTGAAGGAGAGGGGTTTGGTAGTGGATCATATTCAAAGTAAGAAATTAAATTGAGGAAGCCTCGAACCTCCATTGACATAATTCTACCTTCTCCAGTTGAAGAACATCCATAGTTCAATATGAACACAACAAAAAGAAGAAAGGACATAAATCAAATACAGAAAATACTATGTTTTTCTTGTTTTAGTCCTTATCTTCAAGAGTTGTTTCTGAAATGATGGAGATGAATTATTTGAAATGAAAAGAGGTTTTTTGGGGGAACGGGCCCCTTCACAAAAACCTCTCTTGGTGTTTACACATCTATCATAGTTTAATAGGTTCGAATATATCTTTAAGGCCTATTTTTCAGAGATTTCACATTAAATGATTTCTTGTTTTAGTGACCAATTTTTGTCGAGGTTTCAAAGAAAATGGAGATGAATTTTTGGAAACCAAAAAAGTTTTTGTTGGGAACGGGCCCCTTCAAAAAACCCTCTCTCATATTTTACACAGTTATCGCCGTTTGGGAGAAACAAAGAGATTTTTGGACTCTATTTTTCAGGAATTTGCCATATTTATTTTTCTAAAAAATTCTCATGGCCAAAAGTTGACAAGCCACCTCATCAATTCGACTTGGAGATCAGATTTGATCTCCTCCTTCACTATTTCAAAAAAACAAACAAAATATATATGAGGAGGTTTTCAGATCCATTTCTATTGGATCTTGATAGATATGTATTCTTTCTATATAAACAAGGTAGAAGGAGAAGTAAAAGGTCGATTAGTTGGGCATTCAAGGGACTTTTTTGTAAAAACTCCACTGTAAGACAAGACTATATTTCATATTGGTTCTAAATGGTAAAGGCATGTTGATGGTCATATATTCTTTCATATCTTTATATGTTTCTTTTCTTACTTGAATACATTTATTCTGTTGCAATGCATATGATTTCTTGATTGTGGGTGACAGTGAAAATTTTACTGTTTTTGTTCATAATTAAGAATGTTTTAAACTACATGTTCTTGTTTCTTAATGATATTTTGAAATAAGAAATCCATGTGTGAGTTGACAAACTAGATACGTACATACATTCCTTTCTTTATTTACCTTACTATATGATCTGTTAAAGTGTCTGTCATTTACTAAGCCATTGGGATATTCACTTGCTTTTACATTGAGTTATATGTTTTATTGAATCCTTGAGCCAACTTTCAACCATTTTCTAAAAACCTATTCAGAAAACCCTTCATAAATACCATTGCAATAACTTGACTATGCCCTATATTTCCCTCTCACATTCAAGTACAAATTTAGGGACTAACATATTTTGGTGTCATTGTCGGGGACGGAGGAACGGATAATTTATCCCTAGGAGAATGTCAACGATCAATTCTACCTCTTAATAGTGAACATGAGTTGGAAACTTTTTCTGACTGTATAATTCACTTGGTGACTCCATCAAGGAAGAATATTTTGGTGACTCCATTGATCCAGGATGTCGAAGGCCATGGAATCCATTTTGGCTAGTAGCTTTGATCCATTTGATTTCTCTAGTATTCCTGGTTTTCCAAATGTTGTGCCTACTATGCATGAATGGGGAGACTAGCTTCCAAGGTTCAGAGGAGATGATCACGATCATCCTGCACAACACTTGATTGATTTTCATCAATACATGGACCATCTTGATATTCATCATGAATATGTATTGTTGAATATGTTTATGTACTCCTTGGAAGGAGAGGTGAGACAATGGTACCGATCTCTTCATGTTTCCAGTATTTCATCATTAAATGATTTCCATGCTTCTTTCCATTCATTTTGTAAGAGGATTTATCCTGCTGAATGCCTCTTGAATCATTGTTGTGAGCAATTTAAATATCTTAGAAAACATTTTTAGCAGGGCTTTAGTGATGAGATCAATGAATATATTTTGGAATGTTCTCATAATGCTCCTAAAAATTTTGATGGCCATTCGAATGGGTCTCTTCATGAAGAATTTTATACTGGAAATATTTGTGAAGGCCAGTATTTTAGTGAAGGAAATATTGAAGATTATATTGATGGTGAACAAAATGTTTTATCATTGCTAATTGAAATCAATCAAAATTCTCCATCCTATCATGATGAAGAATATTTGATCATTCATGAAACTTTCTCTCATTCTTCTTTTCAAGGAGAAGCGTTTCAAGATGTTGTTGATGATAGTGTCATTGATAGTATGAAAACAAATTTATTGGATTGTCATAATGAAATTTTTGTTCCAAAAGACCAGGTTGTTCATTTGTGTTCTTTCTTTGAAGAGCATAATGAAACAAAATTTTATGAATTTCAAAATTCAGAAAAAATTTATAGTAAACCTGCATATGATGAATATGAAAATGGAGAAGTGAAGAATTTCACATCAACATTCATTGACCTGTGCAACAGTGAGCCCATTTTTGATGAGTATGAATCTGATGTTGGAGAAATAGATTAAGGAAATCATCCTATCCAAGATGTTGTTGTTCACTATCATAAAACAACTGATGTCCATGTGTTGTTTCAAGGAAATCAAGTGGATTATGGTCTCACAAATACAACATAAATTGTAGGGCAGCAGTTTGGGTTTTTTCATCAGCTGGAATTTTTTCATATTATATATGATCTAGTAGTCATCTACATGGAGTCAGTGTTTCCAGAGGTTCAAAATTTTGCAGAATTTGGAATTAAAGCAAATTGCAGCTATAAGTATGGGCTGCCCATTCATTTTTTACTACAAACTCTTATTTTTTCTACATTTTCTTATTTACTTAAAAGGAAGAAGACCATCTTGTCAGTCAAATTCTTTCATGGCTGCATTGAAAGTTTGATGTGACCTGATCAAGGAACTGATTGGTTAGTTGTGTAGGATTTGTACATAAATAAGATTTGTTTTTTAGCATGTTGGTTTTAGTTTGAAGATCAATTTACAATATAAGATTAGTGTCAAGTTTTCAGTATGCAATAATAATGACTCCATAGCCCAATGGAAAGACTACTTGCAGTTTTGTGGTTGTTATTTTTGGATTGTAGATAAAGGAATAGTTGGATAGGGAAATAATTACAGTAAAAGTTGATGATGATGAGGAATGTGAAGGCATTGGTCAACAATTTCTTAAAGCTTCATCATGAAACTTTATTCCCATAAGGAGCCAGTGTTAGTCCTTAACCTTGTTTTGACTGATTAGGTCTCCTTAATTCATGTTCTATCCATTTTTTATGATTCTTTGTTAAACTGTGTTTTTCCCCTTCTTGGCTTGAAAGATTATTTTCATTCTTTTCATGCACATTTTAAATATTTTTAAGTTTTCAAAGATTAGGATATGATATGAAATATTTATATCACAGCACTTGTCCTTTCCTCATTTGAATTTTCAAATTTTGTCAAAGTGGAAAGGGTGCTACAATAATATCGCTATTCTTCCAATGTCAGAAGTAATCATAGTTCTGCATGCGCCACCTTACCCAAATCGTGTCCTAACATTCAAAATCATTACTAGAGGATCTACATATCTCTATATGATCTATTTTAGGATGTAATTCTCATGATGACAACTAACTTGGAGGATCGGGATGTACTCGCCACCTTGACACCAAATCAACATGCCCAATTATTATTCCATATGAATGAAATCGTAATCTGCTTATCTTAGTATGTCTATCATTCTACACATGCTTTGCAAGTAAAGAGATAACTCTCATTTTTCAAGAGCCTTCGAAAGTTGGAGATCAAACCCTCAATATTCTCAAAAAAATTACGCAGGATTGTATCAGTGTCATGGCACCCAAAAAGAGTGGTCAAATAACCATATTAGAGCTAGAATGGACAGAATGATCAAAGCATTTCCTCATATGGAATAGAAGTTCAAGGATGCAGGTTGGTTCGACTTCTTCTCGACATTCCAGGGTCATGAAGAGCATATTTCTATGACATTTGCACATAATTTTGATGGTTCTGAATCTGTAGTTGGTAAACTCCTCATGCACGTGACAAAGAATTCCATAGCTAAATATTGTAGGTTACCAGTATATGGTGAAAGTTGGTCGAAGAAATAAAATGTAGTTATGGAGTTTGTAAATGAATTTTTAATTCTAGAAAAATCAAAACCCCATTTGGATCCAAGGTATCCCACAGAGTTGGGTGATGAAAGAATGACATACTTCTCTGTTAATTGTCCACAGGTACATTACATGTGAAGGCATATTTTCTCTGGTTCATATCTAACATATTAGACTGTTAATCCATGTAAATGGTTATTGCCCTCTTAACCTACCTTATTTCTTATTAAAAAACTTATCTAAGATATCTAAGAGGATCCAGTCACATCCTGCAACATCAAAAAAAAAAAAATTCCATCAAGGGTTGATCAAAACGTTAGCATTATTTTCCTTAAATGAAGTTCATAGGTCTTGGGACTTGTTAATCCAGTCATTAAAACCTAATCTACAGAAAATTAAGTCTAAAACTGTCAAAGAGAAGAAACTTGGAAAAGGTAAACATACCTCTAAAGCCATCGAGGTTTTGATGAAATAAAATTCCCCTGCAGCCAGGGTAACTCATGTTGGCAAGAAAAAATTACAAGCACATCAAGCCATTGGTGATTTTCCTATGGGTAAACTTAATGAGAAAGGAACTACCAGTTGAGGTAAGAAACTTAAAATGGATGAAGATACTGATATCCATTTTGATCCAGATATTACAAGGGAATCTAATGAACCTGAATATTACACCACAATCCCAGTTCAAAGTCCAGCTAAACAGAAGAAGCAACCTATGGGCAAGAAGACTGCAAAAGGTAAGAAACAAAGTAAGAAGAAGACACCTGTACCTAAATACCCTAGAATAAATTCTACCAGGGATACAAACAAATTCATACTGAATTGAAAGGCCATGTTTCATCCTTATATCAAGAAGGAAAACCTTATTATTATAGAAGACAATTCAGAATATACGAAGAAAGAGATCAAAAAACAGACCTTGGCATCTTCTTCACATAGGTCAGAGGAGGAATCTGAAGAACACGGGAAAAAATGAGAAAAGGGAAATTAGATTGCACAGTATTCAAGGAGACCTGTAACTAGGGAAACCATAAGATCAATTTCAATCACTGAATCTACACTCAAAGGCACATATGATGATGAGAAAAATGATTCCTTTACAAAAATAAACTAGTTACAGGATTTTCCAGAAATTGAAAAATCAAAAAGTGTTGAAGAAGAGGGGTTTGGTAGTGGATCATATTAAAAGTATGAAATTAAATTGAGGAAGCCTCAAACATCCATTGACCTAAATCTACCTACTCTATTTGAAGAAAATCCAGAGTTCAAAATCAACACAACAAAAGGAAGAAAAGATAGAAATCAAATACAGGAAATACTTTGTTTTCTTGTTTTAGTCCTTATCTTCAAGAGTTGTTTCTGAAACGATGAAGATGAATTATTTGAAATAAAAAGAGGTTTTTGTTGGGAACAGGAACCTTCACAAAAACATCTCTTGGTTTTACACAACTATCACATTTTAAGAGGTTCGAATATATATTTGAGGCCTATTTTTCAGAGATTTCACATTAAATGATTTCATGTTTTAGTATAAAATTTTGGGTGAGGTTTCAAAGCAGTTGGAGATGAATTTTTTGAAACCAAAAGAGGTTTTTGTTGGGAATGTGCCCCTTCACATAAAAATATCTTAGATTTTACACAGTTGTCACGTTTTGGGAGATAAGAAGATATATTTGGACCCTAGTTTTCAGGAATTTACCAGATTTATTTTCCTAAACAAATCTCATGGACAACAGTTGACAAGCCACCTCATCAATTCGACTTGGAGATCAGATATAATCTCCTCCTTGATTATTTGAAGAAAGAAACTAAATATATATGAGGAGGTTTTCAGATCCATTTCTTTTGGATCTTGATAAATATGTATTTTTTCTATATAAACAGGGTAGAAGGAGAAGTAAAAGGTCGATTAGTTAGGCATTCAAGGGCCTTTATTGTAAAAACTCATCTGTAAGACAAGACTATATTTCATATTGGTACTAAATGGAAAACTCATATTGATGGTCAGATATTATTTCATATCTTTGTCTATTTATTTTCTTACTTGAATACATTTATTATGTTGCAATGCATATGATTTCTTGATTGTGGGTGACACAGTGAAAATTTTACTATTTTTGTTCATAATTAAGATTGTTTTCAAGTACATGTTCTATTTCTTAATGATATTTTGAAATAAGAAATCCATGTGTGAGTTGAAAAACTAGATACTCGCATACCTTCCTTCCTTTATTTACCTTACCATCTGATCTATTAAAGTGTATGTCATTTACCAAGCCAACGGGATATTTACTTGCTTTTACATTGATTTATATGTTTTATTGAATCCTTGATCCAACTTTCAACCATTTTCTAAAAACCTATTCAGAAAACCCTGCATAAATACCATTGCAATAACTTTATGATTCCCTAGATTTCCCTCTCACAATCAAGTGCAACTTTAAGGACTAACATCTTTTGGTGCAATTTCCGAGGACGGAGAAACGAAGAATTTATCCCTGGGAGAACGACAATGATCAATTCTAGCTCTTGATGGTGAACAAGAGTTGGAAATTTTTTCTGATTGTATCATTCACCTGGTGACTCCATGAAGGAAGAATATTTTGGTGACTCCATTGATCTAGGATGTGGAAGGCCATGGAAACTATTTTGGCTCGTAGGTTTACTCCATTTGATTTCTCTGGTATTCCTAGTTTTCCAAATGTTGTGCCTACTATGCATGAATAGGGAGACTACCTTCCAAGGTTCAGAGGAGATGATCATGATCATCCTGCACGACACTTGATTGATTTTCATCAATACATGGACCAACTTTATATTCATTATGAAGATGTATTGTTGAAGATGTTTATGTACTCCTTGGAAGGAGAGGTAAGACAATGGTATCGATCTCTTCATGTTTCCATTATTTCATCATTAAATGATTTCCATGCTGCTTTTCATTCATTTTGTAAGAGGATTTATCCTGCCAAATGTCTCTTGAATGATTGTTGTGAGAAATTTAAATCTCTTAGAAAAAAAAATCAGCACAACTTTAGTGATGAGATCAGTGAAGATATTTTGGAGTGTTCTCATAATGTTCCTAATAGTTTTGATGGCCATTCGAATGGGTCTCTTCATGAATAATTTTCTACTGGAAATATTTGTGAAGGCTAGTATTTTAGTGGAGAAATTCTTGAAGATTATATTGATGGTGAACAATTGTTTTTATCATTTCCAGTTGAAATCAATCAAAAGTCTCCATCCTATCATGATGAATAAGATTTGATCATTCATGAAACTTTCTCTCATTATTATTTTCAAGATGTTGTTGATGATAGTGTCATCGATAGTATGACAACAAATTTATTGGATTGTCATAATGAAATTTTTGTTCCAAAAGACTAGGTTGTTCATTTTTGTTCTTTGTTTGAAGAGCATAATGAAACAAAATTTTTTGAATTTAAAAATTCAGAATTTTTTTATAGTCAAACTTTATATGATGAATATGAAAATGGAGAAGAGCATAATTTGACATCAGCATTCATTGAAATGTGAAACAGTGAGCCCATTTTTGATGAGTATGAATCTGATGTTGGAGAAATAGACAAAGGAAATAATCCTATCCAAGATGTTTTTGTTCACTGTCATAAAACAAGTGATGTTAATGTGTTGTTTTAAGGAAATCAAGTGGATTATGGTCTCACAAATACAACATAAATTGTAGGGTAGCAGTTTGGGTTTTTTTATCAGTTGGAATTTCATCATATTATATATGATCCAATATCCATCTACATGGAGTCAGTGTTTCCAGAGGTTCAAAAGTTTGCAGCATTTGGAATTAAAGCAAATTGCAGTTGTAAGTATTGGCTTCCCATTCATTTTTTACTGCAAACATGTCAATTTTTCTACATTTTCTTATTTACTTGCAAGGAAGAAGACCATGTTCTCAGTCAAATGCTTTCATGGCTGCATTGGAAATTTGATGTGACATGATCAAGGAACTGGTTGGTTAGTTGTGTAGGAGTTGTACATAAATAAGATTTGTTTTTGAGCATGTTGGTTTCAGTTTGAATATCAATTTACAGTATAAGAGTAGTGTCAAGTTTTCAGTATGCATGAATAAGGACTCCATAGCCCAATGGAAAGAGTACTTGCAGTTTTGTGGTTGTTATTTTTGGATTGCAAATAAAGGAATGGTCAGACAGGTAAATAATTACAGTAAAATTTGATGATGATGAGGGATGTGAAGGCATTGGTTAGCAAGTTCTTAAAGTTTCATCATGTAAATTTATCCCTAGAAGGAGCCAGTGTTAGTCCTTAACCTTGTTTTTACTGATTAGTTGTCCTTAATCCCTGTTCTATCCATTTTTCATGATTCTTTGTTCAACTTTGTTTTTCCCCTTCTTGGCTTGAAAGATTATTTTTATTCTTTTTATGCACATTTTAAATATTTTTAAGTTTTCAAAGATTAGGATATGATATGAAACATTTCTATCACATCACTTGTCCTTTCCTCATTTGAATTTTCAAATTTTGTCAAAGTGGAAAGGGAGCTACAAGAATAACGCTATTCTTGTAGTGTCAAAAGTAATGATAGTTTTGCATGCGCCACCTTACCCAGATCGTGTCCTAACATTCAAAATCATTATTAGAGAATCTACATATCTCTATATGATCTATTTCAGGATGTAATTCTCATAATGACAGCTAACTTGGAGGATCGGGTTGTACTCGCCACCTTGAAACCAAATCAACATGCCCAATTATTATTCCATATGAATGAAATCGCAATCTAGATATTTTAGTATGTTTATCATTCTGCACATGCTTTTCAGGTAAAGAGATAACTCTCAGTTTTCAACAGCGTCCGAAAGTTGGAAATCAAACCCTCGATATTCATAAATTTTAAGTAGGATTGTATCAATGTCATGGCACCCAAAAAGAGTGGTCAGACAACTAGATTGGACCCAAAAGGGACATAATTGCTTGAAGCATTTCCTCAGATGGCATATAAGTTAAAGAATGTAGGTTGGTTTGATTTCTTCTCGACATTCCAGGGTCATGACATGCAGATTTCTATGACATTTGCACAGAAATTCGATGGTTCCGGATATATATTTGGTAAACTCCTCATGCACGTGACAGAGAATTCCTTAGCTAAAGCTTGCAGGTTAACAATATATGGGGAAAGATGGTGGAAGAAAGAGAATGGAGTTATGGAGTTTGTAAATCAGTTTTTAATTCCAGAAAAAGAAAAACCCCGATTGGAGCCAATGTATCCCACACAGCTGGGTGAGGAAATAATGGTGTATTTCTCTGTTAATTATCCACGAGTACATTACTTGTGAAGGCATATTTTCTCTTGTTCATCTCTATCATATTAGATTGTTTATCCATGTAAATTGTGATTACCCTCTTAACCTACCTTATTTCTTATTAAAAATCTTATCTAAGATGTGTAAGAGGATCCAATTGTTGGGTATATGTTATATTCTTTGCACGTAGGGGGGTTTGAGGGGGGTGCAGGGGGGAGATATCCCCCCATGTGGGGGTTCAGGGGCAGATTCCCCAAGAAAAAAAAATCTACCTTGGGAAATGTGTCCAATATTTAGGTTATTTTTTGTCACATGGTCTTTTGTCGATGGTTTTCTATTTCCGGTTAAGGAATTAGGGTTGTTGACTAATCCAAGTCATTGGGTTAGGGTTTTGGATGCCACTGGCTCCTATATGTATATTTTATTGTAAACGATGTATCATGAAGAATGAATATAGAATATGTTGGTTTTCCCAGTTTGGGTTTCCAGGGGAAAAATCTCTGTGTAATGTTTGTATTTGCCATTGTATATTTTATGTTCTTTTACTGAAAACTTGTTTGCAATAAATATTGTACAAGGTTAAAATATACATTTGGTATCAGAGATTTTTTGGCTTCAGGGGGACGCCTTTGTGGTCAAGGGTTTGGCTCAGGACTGTGATAAGCCTTATTACAGTGGGAGATATGTGGTATTGATTTTTCAGGTGAAAATAAATGGCGAGCAATTTGAAAATGGAGATCGAGAAGTTTAATGGGAAATGTTTTGAGTTGTGGAAGCTCAATATGGAAGATCTATTGGTGGACAGAGATCAGTGGGTCACGGTAGATCCAAGTACTTCACGTACAGGAACTTCAGCAAATGGCTGGAAAAAGTTGGATTGGAAGGTGAATAGCACAATCTGACTGTGTCTCTCAAATTCAGTATTATTGAATGTGTCAGAGGAAGCTACAACCAAGGATTTATGGGATAAGTTGGGGATGTTGTATCAGTCTAAGTCCCTAGTAAATAAACTATTCCTGAGAAAGAAGTTGTATAATCTGAGGATGAGATATGGAGACTCGATGGAAGATCATTTGAATGCTTGCAATACTGTGGTAAGTCAGTTAGTATCTGTTGACATTAAAATTTAAAATGAATATAAATGTATCAGTTTACTATGTTCTTTACCAGAATTGTGGGATAGTCTGGTCGTGGCCATAGGTAGTAATACAACTTCCTTGAAGTTTGATGAATTGGTCTCATCCTTGTTGTCAGAGGAGATGAGACGAAAAAATATGGAAGGATAGAGCACAGATGCATTATTTGCAAGAGGGCGTTCCCAGGAAAGAAATAGATCTAAGTTCTCAAGTAGGAGATATAAGTATAAGGGTAGATCTAAATCTCCTAGAAAGTTTGTAAAGGTATGTTGGAGATGTTGAAAAGAAGGGCACTACAAGAAGTAGTGTAGATCCAAAGTTGAGAAACAAAAGGGATCTGAAGTGTCTCCTTCTACAGAAGAAAAGACCTCCAAGGAAGAAGGAGGGGATGTGTACTTGGCTTATTCAAGAACACATGCAGATCATGAGAAATGGTTGGTTGACTCTAGTGCATCCTTTCATATGACTCCCCACGGGGAGCGATTCTGTGAATATGAAAGGTATGATGGAGGTAATGTTTTCTTATCTGATGATTTGACAACCAGAATCATAAGATGAGGAAAAGTCAAGTTGAGGCTCATAGATGGAAGGATTATAACACTTATTGGTGTTCTTCACATCCCAGGTTTGGCTAGAAATTTTATTTTTGTAAGCAAAATGGACTATGCAGGGGTAAAAACAATATTTGAAAAGGAAACCTGCAGGATGGTTCGAGGAGAAATGGTGTTGTTGAAGGGAGTTCGGTTTGGAAATATGTATAAGCTGCAAGGAAGCACCATTAGTGATGGGTGTAATAGTTCCATTTTTCCTGATATTGGATTTGAAGAATAAAGAACTCCTACAGTCTCTATAGAAAAGGTTATGTTGTGCCATCAAAGACTGGGGCATATCGGAGAAAAGGGTCCTCGACTACTACATGGTAAATTTATGGTTTAAGGTAAGTCTAAATTCTCTCTGAATTTTGATTTTTGTGAACATTGTCTATATGGGAAGAAGAATCGGGTAAGATTCCCCTTTGGTGCAACAAGGGTAGAAGGAATTTTACATCTAGTTCACAATGATGTTTTTGGACCTGTGTTGGCCCCATCATTGGGAAAATCTGTGTACAATTTCTCATTTATAGATGACTTCTCAAGGAATACTTGGATATATTTCCTCAGGAATAAATATGAAGTCTTTGACAGGTTTAAATAGTTTAAGGGTCTTTTTAAGCATCAAACATAGAAAAGAATTAAGGTGTTGAAGACATATAATGGTGGAGGGTTCTGTGGGAATGAATTTGAAGAATTTTCTAAGAAGTGTGGTATATAAAGGCAAAAGACTACTCCATATACACCTTCGTAGAATGGAGTTGCAGAAAGGATGAATAGGACGTTGATGGAAAAAACAAGGTGCATGCTCAGTGGTGTCGGGTTAGGGAAAGAATTCTAGGCAAAGGCAGTGGGTATTGCATGTTACCTGGTCAACAGATCACCCTCATCAACATTAGATGACAAGAATCCACAAGAGGTATTGACTAGTAAGGAACCTTATCTCACACTGTTGGGGCTCAAAAATGTCATATTTTCATCCAACTTTCCCTTCATCATTCTTCACAATTCATTGCCCCATTAACCTTTCATGATATCATTTTCATAAATATATTTGGGTTTCACCTTATTATTCTCCACTTTATTCATTTTAGTATTAAAAGGGAATTTGTGATTAAATATTAGAAAATCGACATGTTTTCATATATCTCAAAAATGTGTGAGCTTTGTAATGTGTAGGAATATGTGAAGGATTAATTCAAAAAGACTTCTCGAATACTTCCTCCACCATTTCAATATTTGAGAAGATAATTCAAGACTATTCCAAGGAGAAGATCATGGATATTTGGATAACATATCTTATCCAAGATATGTGAGAGATATGCGTGAGGATTTGAAGGTATCATATTTTGTAATAATGGGGATGTAGTTGAGAGAATAGTGGATCTGTAATTATGAGATGGTTATCTTATCTTCAAGGCTCTCGTGTATAAAAGAGAGTTCTCTCTCTTCATGAGGGGGTAGTCATTCAAATTTGAAAGAGTAGTCATTTAGTAATCATTTAGAGTAGTAATTTAGTAGTAGTCATTAGGATTTGAAAGATAAGTTTGATTGTGGAGAAAGGGATTCTTAGTTTGATTCATGCTTTCATTATTGTTTCATGAATTGTCATTTGATTCTTGTAATCTAATTTGAGATTGCTTTATTGTTAGTGTGAGCTCACATGTGTCATTTTGCTTCTCTTCACATGTTGTTTATCCTTCGATGCAATTTTCCATTCCTATATTAATTTCATTTACGCAATTTCATTTCAGTCGTGTGTCGTAGTGATTCAATTCCAACTCATGTGTTTCAGCTTCTTGCATTAGGTTAATGATTCAATTTTAGTTGTAGCTTTACCATTAGATTAGATTAATTCCACTTCAATCGTGCATATACTTTGCATGTGCTTTGTAAGTTTACGAACCTCGTATTGACAAATTAAATATTTGGGCAAGTACTACAACTCAATTAATACAACATTAGTTCGGCCCAATGTAACGATTGTCGTCCCCTTGTTACGATAGTTGTTATCTTTACAGGTAGTGTCATTGATTTAAAAAGGAACAACTGTTGTTCCTTTTGTTACAATTGTTGTCCCTTTGTACCTGTTGCATCTCTGGAGGATGAGGTATTGAAAACAGAAGGTAAGAACCTATGTAGGCAACAAGTAAAATGCTTGTGCCAACGCCTACCTTCGGTTGATGCATAGAGGTTATACTTTAGGACATCTTTACAGCCCAACACACACATCTCAAGGTATTTGGTTGTGATGCATATGTTCATGTTCCAAAGGAAAATAGATGTAAGCTACATAAGAAGGCTCAAAAGTGTATCTTTGTTGGATATAAATATGGTCTCAAAGGTTATAAGCTTTGGAACCCAGAAACTAAGAAGGTAGTGTATAGCTGAGATGTGGTGTTTAGAGAAATGAAGGATGTTGTTAAATAGGAAGTCCTACCAAGTAAGGAAGAACCAGAGAAAATAGAGTTTGATTTAAAGGATGATGAATCAGACTCTACAGAAGAATAAGAATCAGAAGAAGAAGGTCCTCCTACTCTAGTATTGAGGAGATCGGTTCGAGAAAGAAGGCTACTAGAAAGGTATACTCCTTATTTCCATTCAAATTTTACTTTGTCTATTACTGATGATGATCCTAGAACTGTTAGGGAGGCAGTGGATTCAGATGATGGAAGTCTATCGAAAAGGGCCATGGACGAAGAAATGGCAGCTATGGATAAGAATGAAGCTTGGGATTTAGTGGAGTTGTCGACTAGAAGAAAGTCTATTGGCAACAAATGGGTATTTAAAAGGAAGTTGAATGCAGAAGGAAAAGTGGAGAAACACAAAGATCGGTTAGTAGAAAAGGTTTATTCCCAGGTTGAGGGAATTGATTTTGGTGATATTTTTTCTCATGTTGCCAAGCTAACCTCTATAAGGTTTATGTTATCTATTGTTGTTGCATTTGATTTTGACGTAGAACAGATGGATGTGAAGACATCATTCCTACATGGGGATCTAGAAGAAGAATCTATATGAAGAAACCAGAAGATTATGTTGTGAAGGGAAAGAAGGAGCTGGTATGCAAGCTAAAAAAGTCCCCGTATGGTTTAAAACAATCACCAAGGATGTGGTATCAAAAATTTGATACTTATATGTTGGGACTTGGATTCACAAGAATCAAAGAGGATCACTGTGTGTATTTTAAATTAATTTGTGATCATTTGATTTATTTGGTCCTGTATGTGGATGACATGTTGTTGATAGGAAACAACAAGGAGATTATCCAGGATTTGAAAACTTAGTTGTCCTCTAAATTTGACATGAAGGAACTCGGTGCTTCAAATTTCATTTTGGGAATGGAAATTAAAAGGGATCGGAAAACGAGGAAAATATGGTTAAATCAGAGAAAATATGTTGAGACAATATTGTAGAGGTTTAATATGTAGGAAGGTAAACCGGTCAAGGTTCCTATTCTTGTTGGGGTAAGGTTATCTGTGGATTAGTGTTTCAAGAAAAAGGAAGAGGAGGAGGACATGTCTCGTGTTCCATATGCGAGTGTAGTTGGTAGTTTGATGTATGCAATGGTCTGTACTAGACTGGACATTTCACATGCAGTGGGAGTTTTGAGAAGATATATGTCAAAACCATGGAAGGAGCATTGGACAACAGTAAAAATGGATTTCAGGTATTTGTGTGGCACTACTAGCTATGGATTGTCCTACCAAGGAAGATCGGTATTGGATAGAGTGGTGGATATACCTGGCTTTGTGGATGCATACTAGGCTAGAGATATGGATCGTAGGAGATCTACAAGTGGGTATGTGTTTAACCTGTTTGGAGGAACAATAAGTTGGATGAGCAAAAGATAGGTTGTAGTGGCACTTTCAACTATAGAAGTTGAATACATGGTAGCCACTCATGCATGTAAGGAAGCAGTATGGTTACAATTATTTTGTTTAGGTATTGGGTTGGTACAACAAGCTGTAAGGATAGATTATGATAGTCAGAGTGCAATTTTTCTGGCAAAGAACCCGACTTATCATTCAAAGACAAAGCATATTGATATTCAATATCACTTTTTGAGGGACATGGTTGAAGAAAATAAAGTATTGTTGATAAAGGTGGACACTTTGAAGAATGTTGCAGATTCATTAACAAAATCTGTGAGCACTGAGACGTTCTCTTGGTGTAGAGGATGCATGGGCATTGATGCCCTGGATTGTTGATTATATAACCTTGTAACCCCCTGTATGAAAATAAAACAACAAGTGGGAGAATTTTGGGTATGTGTTATATTCTTTGCACGCAGGTGGGTTTGAGGGGGGGTGCAGGGGTAGCGACCCCGAGAAAAAAATTTCTACCTCAGGAAACATGTCACATATTTAGGTGGTTTTTCGGCACATGGTTTTTTGTTGATCGTTTTCTATTTTCGGTTAAGGAATTAGGGTTGTTGACTAATCGAAATCATTGGGTTAGGGTTTTGGATATCATTGGAGCCTATATGCCTATTTTATTTTAAATAATGTATCATGATGAATGAATATAGAATATGATGGTTTTACCGATTTGGGTTTCCAGGGGAAACATCTGTGTAATGTTTGTATTTGCCATTATATCTTTTTTGTTCTTTTACTGAAAATATTTTTGTAGTAAATATTGTACAAGGTTAAAATCTACACCAGTCACATCCTGCAACAACAAAAAGAAGTATTTTCCATCAAGGGTTGATCAAAACATTAGTAGTATTTTCCTTAAATGAAGTTCAGAGGTCTTGAGACTAGTTAATCTAGTCACTAAAACCTAATATATAGGAAATTAAGTCTAAAACTATCAAAGAGAAGAAACCAGGAAAAGGTAAATAGACCTCTCAATCCACTGAGGTTTTTATGAAATAAAATTCCCCTGTATCCATGGTAACTCGTGCTGTAAGAGAAAATTACAAACGCAGCAAGCCATTGGTGATTTGCCTATGGGTAAACTTAATGAGAAAGTCACTACGAGTCGAGGTAAGAAACTTAAAATGGATGAAGAGACCGATATCCATTTTTATCTAGATATTAAAAGGGAATATGATGAACCTAAATATTACACCACAAGCCTAGTTCAAAGTCTAGCTAAATATAAGAAACAAGCTACAAGCAAGAATATTGCCAAAGTTAAGAAACAGAGAAAGAATAAGACACATGTACCTAAATACCCTAGAAGAAATTCAACCAGGGCTGCAAACAAATTCAAACTGAATTCAAAGGCCATGTTTCATCCTTCTATCAAGAAGGAAAACCTTATTATCATAGAAGACAATTAAGAAGATACTAAGAAAGAGATAAAAAAAAATACCTTGGTATCTTCTTCACACAGGTCAGACGAGGAATTTGAAAAACATAAGAAAAAACGAGAAAAGGGAAAACAAATTCCATAGTATTCAAGGAGACTTGTAACTAGGGAAACCATAAGATCAGTTTCAGTCACTAAATCTGCACTCAAAGGCACATATGATGATGAGAAAAATGATTCCTTTCCAGAAATAAATCGGTTACAGGATTTTTCCACAAATTGAAAAATCAAAAAGTGTTGAAGGAGAGGGGTTTGGTAGTGGATCATATTCAAAGTATGAAATTAAATTGAGGAAGCCCCAAACCTCCATTGATCTAAATATACTTGCTCCAGTTGAACATCCATATTTCAAGATGAACACAACAGAAAGAAGAAAAGACAGAAATCAAATACAGGAAATACTTTGTTTTCCTTGTTTTAGTCCTTATATTCAAGAGTAGTTTCTGAAACAATGGAGATGAATTATATGAAATAAAAAGAGGTTTTTGTTTGTAAGGATCCCCTTCACAAAAACCTCTCTCGGTTTTTACACAGCTATCACAGTTTAATAGGTTTGAATTTTCACAGTTTTTATGGTTGAATTTTCAGGCGATTTTTTCTTTATCATCATCTTCTTCATTGGTTGTCCTTGCATCTTGGTCTAAGTGTTTTCTTCTTGGTATCCTTCTTGGATTTTCTCTTTTTTCTTGCAGTAGGGTCTATATATCAAGTTGTTATTCATTGCTTACATTTTCATTTCTTTATATTGAAAATACAAAAAAATACATTTTGCATTTTGGCATTTTCTCTTTTGGGTTTCTAGTATCGATCTTGATACATGTTTGGAAAGATTGCATTTTATTGAAATTGCAGAGTTGAATTGAAAGTTACATTTTGAAAAGATTATCATATTTTGAGAATTAAAGATTAGGACTTAGCTTTGTGTTCATATTCATCTCTTTAATTTGTTGAGTCATAACATCATCAGTTTCACGACCACATATTTTGAGTAAACAAAGCCATTAAAAGTAACGTTGATGAATTAAAATTGATTAGAAACGATTTCATTTTTCAGAGTCACAAACACGCATAGGATATAGGGCCTTGGAATAGGATTTTGTGAGTAAACTTCTCCAAGTGTATGAAACTGAACATATGTGTCTGACTAAGAGAGTGATGAAATCCATTGTGTAATTAGTGACGTCAGGATGCTCCACTCACAATGGAGTTAAGCACGAGATCGTGCGAAGTTGGTTGCAGAGATAACCCTCTAATACCTTCTTAGCGTCAGAGATATTTTTGGGAATCTATTCATATATGGGGGTCTTTCTACTATTTTTACCTCTGTGAGAGGCAGTGCTTTCAAGATTTTGGGCTTTTTTACCCTTCCGATATGTTGGACCTGGATTACGATTGTTCGCTTGTGCATTGGTTATATCATGGTGCCTTTAGTTTCTTGACATAGGTAGCTACATAGGTTAATTGCAGGGGTTATTCTGCAGGTACCTTGAGTTAGATAAGGATCAGACAACACATAGCCTTTATGGAGGATTACCTCTCCTGGGGGATCTAACCGACTGTGTTGTTAAGCCCACGAGGGACCTTATAACTGATTATGATACCTCTGATATTTTGAAGGGAGTCTCAGACCCCTCTTGGGTGAGGCATACCTACTCTAGTGAGGGAGGCCCCTTTTCATCTATTATATCATGCTTGTGTGCATTTGGCCTTTTGTTTATTTTGGTGTTCTCTTTGATTGTTAGTTGGCCTTAGGATTTTTTTTTATACCTCGAGTCTTGATTCTTCGTGGATCCAGATCATCTTCCTCACAGGTCTCGTCGTCTGTTGAATTTACCACCACATATTGAGTCTTTTCCTTCTAAAATGCGTAGAGTTATCAAACGTGGTACACAAACCTCCACCTATCATACTTGTTATTATACAAGTATGAGTACTGAGTTGAGTCAGAAAGATATTGGGAGTCCTTCAACTCCCATACCTATTGTAGTTAATGGAACTCCTTCAACTTCTTCAACCACTATGGTTGTGGTGTCGAAGGATCCCGTCCTTACTCCTATTCGGCCTGTGGCTGCTATGGAAGCCATAGTAACGAACCCTTTTGGGTCTCTTTTTGGTACACCTAGATACAATGCTCAGTATATTCCTTTGGTCTCTATCCCTTTCTCTTTTGGTATGTCGAATATGACATCACAAATTTGATCTTCCATTCCAAAAAATAATACTAATCCTATTTTTGGACCCGGGGGCATGGTTCCTCTGCATATCCCACTCTCAGTTGGTGGAGCTCATATTCCCGAAATGAATACTATGGATGGAATCCAACGTCCTTTTCCTCTTGGGTCTAATCCTAGTCTTAATTATCCTAGATGGAATAATCAATCGGGAAGCAAGCTACTACCTATGTTCTATCTTTTACACCTTCCTCCTCCACACTGATTCCGACCAACACATTTGGTATACGAGGAAAATCTCTCTATGTCTAGGGGAAAATCACAACAGACGGAAATGACTGCATAAATCAACTCTATTCTCAAGTATTCTATATAAACAAATATGCTATCAAGACAAGATAAAGGGCCTACCCCGTCCAGATGTTCGATGAAGTCCACCGTTGAGCACTTGACCCAAAGAAATATACCTGCAACTAGTCCTCAACAACCAAGCAAAGCAAGCATATAGTGATAATATATGATGTTAGCACATTCAATAGCATAATCCATTAATATACATAAAAAATACGCCCATGGAATAATAATTAAAATATTTTCAAGATATCAATTGGAAGGGAAAAGAGTATTTCTATTAATATATGATCAGTAGAAGTGAAAAAATTACAGACTTCTGTGTCAGCATGGTTCGGAACCGATAAAATAAGTTCCTTCCAGCTAGGCCCCCACCACTTCAATCCTCCACCAAAGGCAATCTCATAGAAGAGAGACAATGAAGTTCACAATAAATAAGGGAAGATCTTGGGGGCTAAACATTATGCTGAGACTTAAACGACAAAGGGATGCAGACTCAATATGAAGTGAATAATTTCTTCAGAGTAACTTTTCTCTCAAAGTTGAATTCTTTCTCCTCTTTTCTATAGATTGGAATTGGATCATTTATATCCTTCAAATGGAACTAAAGGGTCGAGTCAGAATGTTTCCAATATGTGGAAGGACAAGGATCATTGATATCATGTTGTGGCATGGAAACCTGACACCATTTTTCATTTTTGGGCACAAATCCTGATGTACGTAGGTTGTAGTGGTGCAACATGCATATACACATGTTGTATAGTAGGCAAGGTGTGTATATGTGGAAAAAATGTATTTTTAGCTCTAGGATTTGTAAAACGGGATGAAAAGTCTACATAGGGAAATGGAAAAAGGCCTTTTGTGCAAGATTTCATAGGGTGAGGAAAATATTTCTATAACAGATTCCCCCTAATGTGTGAGGTCAGAGGAGTATCTGCGATGGCTGAAATACATTATAAAACCCTAGAAGTGGAGTGATGGGGAACCAACTAGAAGAACTAGTTTCTCATTACATTATGTACTGAATTTGCATACATGGATGCCAATTTGAATTACACTGCAGATCCATGTGAAAATATACCAAAAAAATGTATATAGCCATGAATATGAAAATACAAATGTGAATACATGTCAAAGGCTATCATAGTCATGAACAAGGCCCAGTAGAACCAATCTCAAAATCAATCTGAAGATATTTGTATACAATGGAGTACAATCTGATCTCCCATGATCACTGAAGTCATATCATTATTGGTCCAATGAAAAGGAAGAAACAACTCAGGAAAGTTGCAGCCACATATTGATATCTTAAAGTCTTCTACACAATCCACCAAAGGTGCAAGTCTACATCATGTGAATAAAGGAGTTGAGGTCGAACACAATGAGACATCATTTGATTATCGATCATTGAGGTATACCATTAACAAACATGAGACAGCCAATCGATGATGGAAGTGGGTATCAAGGAACCGAGTACATTCTTACAAGTGTGAATAAAGGAGTCAAGGTTGAACACTTGAAGAATCCATCGATCAAGAGACATTGATGTATTCCCAACTGTTGATGGCGAGAGAACCTACCACTAATGACTGCAAGCCTTAAGGTACTCATATGTCTCTAGGTCTCGTTTCCATAATAGACGAGTTGAAGTCGATGGAAGAAGACCCACTGAAAGGAGAGCATTAATTCATCTCTCATCATTCAGCATGAGGTACAAAGTAGGAGATTCATGATTTGGAGGAAATCAGACGAAGAACGTGTTCACAAACCAATGACCTTGTGTGTCTTTCGTGTGTGACAAGTGCAAGCGGTACATGAAAAAGACCCTATGAATAGAAACCAATGAGGAAAACTGCTGACAAAGGCAAGGAAACCACCAATAAGGCTAATGGTATCCATGACACTGCACAAATCCCAATGTGTGAATGGATTTCTTTCTGTCGAACACAAGGGAAACCACCCAGTCAATGACCAATGATGAAATGTCGACTGTTGGGTTCAAGGTTGCCTACCAATGATGAAGTAGGTCTAGGGTGCATGATAGGACTACAACATCATGTGATTCTGAGACAAACTGAGGGTATGGACGACATGCAAAGTCAATAATTTTGAGGAATGGCTGACATAGGTTGATAGACTTCCTTTGAACAAGATCATGAGATATATGGTAGACTCCGACAACATAGACTTGATGATGAAACCATGAGATGCAGGAGGCATCAAGGAAATTCTCCATAGGGAATGGAAGAGTAACCAGTTGGTGGAGAAAACTCTTTGTAACAAGCTCAGCTTCCTAAGGCCATGGTAAACCCAAAATTATGATGGAAAGTGGACTCAATAACTTTGTGTTATGTTCAAAGGCGACACGACTACTACCAATATAAGATAATACTCCCTTTACGCCTGTCTTTTTTTGTTTTTTCATAGTCAAATGAATGCTATGATACAGAGGAGGAAACGAGTGTCGCAAGTAAGAAAAACTAGTTCCAGCAGTGGAACAGACCTATGATCAATGCAAGGAGATGCATGTGGGAGATCGAAACTCGAGGGAATGTTCCCTCCTGGGTATAGGGTGTCAAACTGTGAAGGATATAAACAAGGCTTTCCTTGGTTGATGATGCAAAACTGCTGAGGAAAACAATTTATAACGCAAAGCGAGAACCGACTATAGGCTCAATACTGCAAGCAAGGGCATGAGATACAATCACAACTTAACGTCAAAAAATGTTCTTTTTCATAATTTTAGTCTACTCGGTGTGAAAAGGGGATAAACTTCTACCAAATAGATGTCCTTTCAAATCCAATTTATGAGTGTGAAAGAGACAAGTTCACTCGACAATCTTTTCTCTTTTTGAAAACGAGTCAGAAAAGAGCTTAAATCAAACTCAGTTGGGAGTCCTCTAGGTATAGGGAAGCATGTTTATGAGTGAGAAATGAGGCTTAGCATAAATTCATGTATTAGTTATAACGGTCTCCCGGTCCTATGAAAATAATCTCGGCATGGGCACCAAATGCAGTAGAGGATCTAACTAGGGTACCTATGTTTGGTAAGTCTCTATCACTTGATAATGACACTTTTTATAGTAGATGGAAGGTTTTGTGTCGCAACAAATGGGTTCGTACCTAAGGCATATGAGTGACAGTTATAGGACAATGCAAATGTGCATGATGGAATGGATACCTATCCTGTATGTTGAGTAGCAAAAATACCTTCCAGTAGTTACGAACAGTCATCATAACGCTAAAATCCACAAGAATGCCTGGTGAAAACTACAAAAACCAACTCAGTCCACTATTGTATTAGTCCATTAGGTGAAAGAATGATTCAAAACTATAGAAAAGTGGGTAAAAACCGTTACAAATAGTAACAAAACCAAAATTTACTATGTCATTTTGACTTTTTACCCAAATAGTGAAAATTGGACCAAATTAACTTTGATCTTCAACTCGTGATTGCGGGAGCGTCGGGTGAGGAAATCAGAGACTGTCTAGACCATGTAATTCCTCTTCCCCTCCTCTTCCTTTCTAGTGGATTAGATTTTTAAATTAGGTTTCAAAATTTCAGTAAATTAGGGCGCAACTTGATTATTTTAGTGTACCCGGGCTACCATTCATCAGGTCGCGTATACGTGAGGTTATACGCAACTGTGTAAAATATATGACACGTGTACTAAGCCCTATATGCGACTGTGAATGCTAAATTCTGTGTACAAGTGCGTAAACAAGGTTTTCTATGGTTGATAATGGAAAAATTATTTTTTATTTGGCAATATGGTGCTAAAATGGAGGGAAAGGGAACACGAGGAGGTAGATGTTGCTATGGAAAGAGATCTGGGGGGCCAAATGGAATTGAAAAGATGCGGATTGTACAAATTTTGGTCACTCAAAGGGATGAGGGCCCAGGTGAGGTGCTTGAGTTGCTCATGGATTACTGGGATGTTGACAGTGAGAGCTTCAACCTTGATGGGCAACCATTGAGGACTGAAGTCAAGGATATATACTTTTTTACTGGGTTATCATTTCAGGGTGAGGTGGTGAACCTCAAATCCCAGGGAGTTGGGAGCAGTATGAAGATAGAGGAGTACATATATGCTCACTGTGTAGTAGGGACCGAGACGGTAGGGAGTCAACTCCCCATCCGAGCGATAAAAAATCTAACCTCAAGATTGTTGTCCTCGTTTTAAATAGGATCAGACAATTGGCTTCCTTGCACCAAGCATCAAGGTCGCTCATGTTCTATTATGTAGAGTGCTTGAGACCCAAGGTATACGATTGGTGTACCTCATTACTAGCTAATATGAAGAGCAAGTTGACAGAGTGAAAACAAGGTAACAAAAGGAATTTCGGGTTTGCCTCTATCTTGTGTAGCTTTTTCTTCGAGCGGGTTCTAGGTTTGGGACCTAGAGTCTAGACCATTCCGAGAGGACCTCGTGATCCATCCATGGCATGGTGGACCGAGGTAGTGAGACGACAGGGAGGAGGTAGGGTGCCCACACCCTACAACGATGATTTATTTTACTTGTGGAGGTGATAGGTCATTGCTCTAGATGACTACCCCTATGTATGGATTGAATTCAGAGAAGACCCTGACATGCCACTACCACCGAGGACCACCTACGGGGACATAGGTAAGTCAAATTTTTTTAAATATTTCATTCTTTTGTATTTTTGTATATTAAAACAAAAATGTTTTTGGATGATGCTTAAGTACTAACTAGACACTTTTGTGACGCAGACGTAGGTCCACGATGGTCGGACGGGCTTCCACAACATCATCAGAAGCACCGAGGAGATGAGGCGATGGGAGGAGAAGCAAAGAGAATCCTTCAAAACATGCAGGGCAACCTATCTTGTTTGACACATAGGATTTTGATGGTTAAGGTAGAGGATCTATCGGAGGTCACAAACATCGTAGTTTGTTATCATGACACACATCCAGTGCCATAGGTGTAGATGTCATGGATCTTTTATTATTGGTTGTATATGTGTATTGAGGGTGTTGGCCCCAATTTTTGTACTATAAACACCATATTTTTTGAAATATATATAAAACAGGGATCTTCGGCTTTACTTATATTACAATGTGTGCATAGATGAGATGGTTTTCTTTGCTTTAGTTATGTAACAAATGCCAATCTAAAATTAAATTAGCATAAGCATTGGATACATAATTATAACTCCTAGATATGTGATAATAAGTAATAAAATCAATTTTTTGTTCTAAAAGACGTACCCGTAGGAATCGTCAGAGTAAAGTAGGATCACACACATGGTAAATGTCGTTCAATTGACATACTACTAACTGGGAATCCAGGAAAACCTCTAAAGAGAGAATACCATGTGAGATATCATCGTGAAAAAGTTCTATAACAACGTTGTATCCGGCCACATCATTCATGGATGGACGTAGGCATACTCCACCTGAAGACACCAGTAGACCCTCGAGTGAGTAAACCACCCAAGCGATGGAATCCAAGTTTTGTGTATGACAAGTGGCTCCATCTACAAATCCTAAGTAGAACGAAGACTCTGTTGACATCTTCCAACCAAGGGAAACTCGATAAGCAAGCTGAAGACAAAAAGTAAAGGGAAAATATATATACACTAAATTACATTAGTATACAAAGAGTTACACCCAAGCTTGGGGCTCAAGTGTAATATCGTTTCAAGTACAGCCCATTCCTAGGCTCGGCCAACATATTCCCTTCATAATATTCTAACTTATAGGATATCCTTCTAAGACACATCGCATGATATAGGGATCGTGCCACATGGGTTTAAACTTGCTTGCCCCCAGCAGTTATTTGGCTTGATCATATAAAAGGACCAAGTCACCCTCAGTGTATAATCGAGGATAGACAGACTTATCATACTGGACCTTGACATGTATTTTATTCTCATCGATAACCATAGAGGTGTCTTGACGCTGCTCATCAAGACTCTCTAGGTGTACAAGGCGTCGCTCAAGATCGGAAGTGTCAGGATGGAGCACGAATGCAAACTTGAGAGAAGGGATTTCACATTCAATAGGTAATATCAACTCCACACTATGTACTAACTATAAAGGGGAATATTCGGTGGCAATATTGATCGAGGTTTGGTATGCCCAAAGTGCGGGATATAGCATAATATGTCAGTCAGATTTACTCTGGCTGGCGATTTTCTACAAAATGCACTTGAGAGACTTGTTAATGGCCTCTACCTGTCTATTTTCCTAGGTATAGTAATGGGAAGAATGACCATGCTTAAAACACAACTTGGATGCTATCCCTTCCATCATTTCGTTCTAAAATTGATTGTCTCGATCAGTGACAATCTCTCTGAGGATACTGAATCTGGCGATAATTTGATTGAATACGAAGAAGACGATAGTCTTCCCGTTGGATTTAACTGTAGGCATGGTTGCAACCCACTTAGTAAAGTAGTCAATGGACATGATAATGTGTTGATGCCCCCCAGCCGAAGTTGGGTTGCAATCCATGAAGTCCACGCCCCACTTGGTGAAGGGACCAATGGTAATGACTGGGTGAAGAGGGGTTTGATGTGAGCGCATTTTCTGAGTGAAAACCTGGCAGGGGTGACACTTCTTAACCACTTCAACACAATATTTAAAGATACATGGCCATAAATAACCAGCTCGCAAAATTTTCTGGGTTGTCGCAAGCCGGGATAGATTATCACCACAAGCCCCACTGTGGCAATTGTTTAGAACTAACGTGGCTTCATCGTGAGTTAAACAATGATGCAAGATATTTTCTATTCCTCGACAATAGAAAGTGTTGTCGACGATAGTGTAATTCTTATCTTGGTATCATACACGTCGTCAATCATCTCGCGAGAGATGCTAAGGGAACTTCAAAGTTTGAAGATAGAGAACAATGTCTCCATACCAGGGATCGGACGACGAGACAAGGAAAATGTGTCCATCTACAAATGAATCAACATGGATAACATCCTCATATAATTGTGAAAAAGTCGGATATTAACTCTGCGAAGACTAGTGATTTCTTGGATTTCATAGAAGCGAAATCGAGATCAAATTCTTGTAAAATGACAATCCATTTATTATATTTTCCCCCAATGATATGCCTGGTAAGGAAATATTGAAATGGATTGACATCAGCAACCACAGTAGTCTTACAAATAAATATATAATGGCATAAAAGTTGGAATGCGTGAATGACAGCCAAAGCTATCTTTTCAATGTGAGAATAATTGATCTCAGGACCGACTAAGTTTCGACTAAGATAGTAGATGACGTACTCGCAGAGCTCATCATTCTCCTGAACCAAAACCATTGTCTCTTCAGACACGGCAACATCAATCAAGTAACGCTACTATAGTTAGGAGACTTCAATAGAGGTGTCGATACCAAGGCTTTATTCAAATCATTGAACGACTCTTGGGCTCTCTCGTCCCAGATAAAAGGGGTGTCCTTCAAAATATGCATGAAACCCTTAGTGATATTGGCATAGTTTACTATAAACTGACATAAAAAGTTATCTTTCCCCTGTAAACCTTGAAGTTGTCGAATAGGGTGGGGGCGAAAAAACTGAAGTATTACCTCAACCTTTAACGGATATACCTTGATCCCAGTCTCAGAAACTAGAAATTCCAAAAGATGACTAGACCTAACGCAAAAGATGCACTTGTGAAGGTTCAATCGGATTCTATAATGACGACATATTTCAAAAACTGGCCAAAGGTGCTTAGAGTGATCCTCTCTCTTATGAGAGTGAGCAGCAAGATCGTCAAGATAAGCTTCAACTAAATTCTTAAGATCGTGAAATGTGAAGGTCATAGCACGTTGGAAGGTTGCTCTGGCGTTTTTAAGGCTGAAAGGAATCTTCAGGTATGCAAAAGTAACCCAAGGAAAAATAATTTTCATCTTGTGTTGATCCTTGGGTTTAATTTGAATTTTGTTATAACCTGAAAATCCATCCATGCAAGAGAACACTTTTCTTCCCACACACTCATTGAGAATCTGATCGATGAAAGGTGTCGGGAAGTTTTCGTTAGGACAGGCTTTGTTAAGTTCATGCAATTCCATGCATACACGGATGGTTCATTTCTTCTTATTCATAGGAACAAGATTGGATACCCATTCATTCAAGGGAACTGGGTAGATAAAGCCAACATTAAGTAGTTTCTCTACCTCTGCCTTAATAGCAAGGGCCTTTCGAGGATTGACAGCTCTGAGATGTTGTCGAATAGTTTTAGAATCTGGATAAGTTCTAATCTCATGCTCGATAATACGAGGGTATATTTGTGGCATCTCTTCATATGAACAAGCAAATACATCTCGAAATTCCTTGAAGAGTTCGATGTAGATCAGGATTTCTTCTGGCAAACAATCTGCACCGATATGTATGTTTTCAATATTTCCAGGGGTACAAGAGATATTGATTGTGACGGTAGGAGAGATACTCACCATATTTCTTTCAGCACAAATTTCATGCATATCAAGTGGAACTATGGTGTGACTAACTATCTCACTCAAAGTAGATCGAAATTCATCTTGTTCGATTCTAGCAAGCTCTGGGAAAAAATAAGAGTGATGAAGCATATCATCCCAAGGTTTGTCAGAACCATTCATGGCTTTAATGATGGATTTTTCTGAGGGAAAAGTCTCATCGAGGAAATCATGTGAACAAGACAATTAAGTGTCCCACACGGGCTTAAGCACAGGATCTTCCTCGTCCGTCGATGAGGTAATAGGATCAGGATCCACGGAAGAGTCAAGAACATCTTGATACACAATACACGTTGTCGATAGTGCCATGGAAATTCCAGCATGTGACTGAAATTCTCATGACAAAGTCGAGGAAGGTAGGGTCCAAGGATCATTAAAATAGGAAGTGTGGAAAGGAACATACCTCTCTGACGAAACGGGCATACTGGACATGGCGTAAAGATGGTGAATCGGTGCCATGAAGTCGAAGGTACCCATAAGGGATGAATACATTCTGACACCAATATTCTCATTTTTTGGCTAAGAATTGTCGACAACAGGGATCGACGATCCAACTGATACATTGGGACTATCATACGCAAAGGATAATTGGTTGATCATCATGATCTTCCCATTGAGTGGGAAACAAAGAGTGCGGAAGATGGATGATACAACATAAGTCATAGCGTAGGTCCACTTGCATCCTAGTAACAAGTTATAATTGAGAGGTGCATCAACTACCTCAACATCCACCTCTGTCATCTTTCCACCTAACTAGACTAGAAAGGCAGGAAGAATATCATGAGGGAGGAAGGAACGACCGTAAAAAGAAGTCAACATGGTCATCGATTGAGAAAGAGTTAGAGAGCTAAGATGTTTCCAATAGATCAGAGACATCACACATGTAGCAGCACCTTCATAAAAAACCACACGTTTGATGGTATACTTTGAGTACCCCACATGGATTTGGAATGCCACATGGTAAGGCAAGCGAGGCTTCACATCTGTGACGTCAAACTTGATAAATTTCGATCCATTGGGGTCTAGAGCTCCTAACGTAGATAGGGAGGCATTCCTCTATAAAGGACACGTATGGAGTACCTCCAGATCCAACATCTCACAAGGGGTTTGACCCAGGTCCTCAACAATAGAGTAATTTGAGGCGGCTCTAGCATTTGGATTGTGGGTAAAGCGCTTGAGTACTCCTTTCAGAATACAAGGTGGTGGCTCTGGTTTTTCAATCTGTAAATTCATCTCTGGAGGAGGAGGAGGAGATTCTAAACCAGGTATAGTCTGTGAGGAAATGTAATTGTGAGACTGAGTGGATACATTAACCTAGCAATTGACCATATTTATACACAAACTGTCACAGTCTTGTGAAGGTGGGTTTTGACTCCCACCGGCCACATTTCCGGCCTTAGAGGAGCTCGAGGCCATGTGTTGGTTATGTTGGAAAGGGTTCGTCACCACGGCATCTGGTAGATATAAGAGCCTCTCATATTCCACAAGTTTGGGGCATAAATGAGTAAGATGATCATTTGTACAAAGCTTACAAGGAAATTTCATCTTACGCCTTTATTTCTTTCCCTCTCCATCATTATCATTCGTCTTCTCATTATTACCATTGTCCTTGGGTTTATTATTATTTTTCCCACCCTTACGATTATTACTACGTCCTTTCTTCTTATTCCCTCTTGGTTGTTGGTTACCATTTGGGTTGGTCGATGATTGCATGGAATGTACATCCATCGATTGAGTGGGATTGGAAGACATAGATGAAGTTGGCACTCCTGCAGATTGGTTTAGATATAACTCTTTCAAATGGCTTGTCACCAAGTCTATGGATTTCACATTGGCAGAGCCTACAATGCCATCGGCGTGAGGTCTGGGATTTTGTCTAGGGTCATAGGTTGACCTCGATGTGTCCATAAGAATGTGGTATAACATTCCAGACTGAGAGTATATAATATCTAACTATTGGTCTTTGAATATTTCTTCTTCCTTAGTTGTAACCCCGGATGTAGCAACATCCTTCGAGATAGGAGGTTGAAAATACTTAAGGAACCATTCTAAAAGAAATTTTGGGGGTATGGAGGTCTTAATCAATCTCTTTCATCTACGCCACTCTTGGATGTGATCCGAGATATGAGTGGTTGTGTCTTGGCGTAAAATCGACAGAATTTCTAGGCCAACATCATAACGAACCGACAATTGGAAGTGGTTAAGGAAGACTAGCACCATCTAACTAAAGGTCCCATATACCCGCCTAGGTAGCTCGATATACCATTTCGTAGCAACCCCAATGAGGGTGCGTTGAAATAATCTTAATTGAATGGAATCATCATTAAGGGAATTCGAAGAGCACCATAGATGAAAGGTGGTGACATGATCACCGGGATCCTCACCATTCTTAGCTTCAAATTTTAGAATGTCTGAAGGAAGCTTGGTGGGGATGGGGGGACATGTAGGATCTTTACACATGGGGTCGTTCATCAAATTAGAAAATTCTGGCAGATTAAGAGTGGCCAAAAAAGGGAGACGAGGTTGTGGCATCTGGCCCCAAGCTCCCTGGAAAGATTATATTTGAGGAACTACAGCCCATCCAGGGTTCTAGTAAGTATCATGGCCCTGTACAGGATTGTAAGACCCTCCTCCAGGATGATTCATAAGAGTTTGGTTGGGCATCATTCTAGTAGGAATTTTCTGATGGGGGTTATAAAAATTACCCCAAGCTAGAGTGGCTCCGGGTTGGGGGTTGACCAAGGCATTAAAATGGCCTCCTCAGGGTGTGAATCTGGAGGATAGAGGTGGATTCATCATGCCAAACATTCTAGTTGGAATCAAAACTGAGGAGGTGGGGGTATATGACGAAAATTAAGCAGAAGCCTGTTTTCCAGGTTGGTTGCTCCACCCATAAGTAAGAGGATTAGACTCGAGGTTAAAACAGGGAATGCCTCCCATAGTAGGATTTGTTTGAGGGATTTGAGAACCACCAAACGCAAATGTAGTATAAGGAGGAGCTATGCCCCCAAGTCCAATGCTAGCATTAGGGTCAGAGCTGGGATGGAGTTTGAAAACTGCAAAGTAAAATTCGACATACCATAGGAAAAAGGACTAGAAGCCATAGGGATGGACTGAACATTATAACCCAGTGAGTGACCAAGAGAACCAAATGGGTTCGTGGCAATAGATTGATCATTCACTAAAGGATGGGCAGTAGTGATGATAGGTGCCTCTAACACTACAACCATTATGGTTGCAGGATTCGAAGGGGTGCCATTAACTATAGTAGGTGTGGGAGTCGAAGGGCTCCCAGTATTTTGATGACTCAGTTCAGTACTCATCCTTGTAGAAACACAAGTATGAACACTGAAGGTGTGTGTACCACATATAATAACTCTACGCTTTTTAGAAGGAAAAGACTCGAAATCCAGTGGTAACTGTAACAAGCAGCGGGATCGGCGAGGAAGCTATTCTGAATCCATGATGACTTAAGACTCAAGATATAAAAATAAATCCTAAGGACAACTAGTAATCAAAGATCACACCAAAAATCAAATGACCAATATGAACACAAAAGGGATAAAGTGGTTGAAAGGGGCCTCCCTCCCTAAACAAGGTATGTCTCACCCAAGAGGGGCTTGAGACTCCCTGCTAAAGATTGGAGGTAATGGAATTATTTATAAGGGCCCTCGTGGGATTAACAACTAGTCGGTCAGATCCCCCCGGAGAGGTAATTCTCCATAAAGGTTGTGTGTTGTCTGACCCTTATCTGACCTAGGGTACCTCCAAAATAACCCCTGCAAGTAACCTATGTGGCACCTAAGTCAAGCAACTAAGCAACCAATGTATAACCGATGCACAGGCGAGCAGTCGTAAGTCAGGTCCACCATATGGGCAGGGTAGCAAACCCTGAAACCTTGAAAGTACCACCTCTCACAAAGGTAAGGGCACTAGCAAGATCCCCATATATGAATAGATCCCCAGAAATATCTCTAACACTAGGAAGGTATAGGGGGGATATCCCTTCAAACAACCTCATGTGACCTCATGATCAACTCCGGTGTAAGCAGAGCCTCCTGATATTACCGATTATACAATGAATTTCTCCACTCCCTTAGTCAGATACATATGTTGATTTAATAGCCTTGGAGAAGTTTACTCATAAAATCATATTCCAAGGTACTAAATCCTAATCTAGTTTGTGAACCCTAGAAAATAAAATCATGACTAATCAATTTTAAATTATAGCGTTAATATTAATGGTCGTGCTTACTCAAAAAGGTATGGTGATGAAACTCATGATGTTATGACTTGGCAAGTAAAGTAAATATGAATACAGTGCAAAGTACTAACTTCAATTTTCAATGAATGATATGCTTCTTAAAACAATGCAATTTTCAATTTCAACTCTACAATTCTGAAATAAAAATGCAATCTTTCTTTACGTGCACTAAGCTAAATGATGAAGACTCAAAAGATCAAAATGCCAATCAATGTAAAATTCCTAATATTTTTGTATTTTCAATATAAAAAAAATGAAAATGCCTGGACTGAACATCATCTTGATATATAGACTCTACTGTGTATAGAAAGAGACAACTCAAGTAGGATACCAAGAAGAAAAACACCCTGCCCAATGTACAAGGACAAATAAAATGAAAATATGATGAGAAAGACTCCACCCAAAAATTCAACCAAAGACAAATTTTCTATCATCCCACAGACACTTAACAGTCACTACAGATACCCAAGAAGACTCAACAATCATCAAAACCTACCCAACAACCACCAAACCCAGCAAACAAGAAAAAGAGGTTGGTGTACACGACTGTTCAAGGAAACAACATGTATGTACATAGCTTGCAGAAGGACAACACGTGTATATACGCAATTGTCAAGAAAAAAACCACGTATATGTTTCAAAAACATAGCTAGGCAGAGGAGAAGGTTGAAAGAATCAGACCCAGAGTGAATAAAGGTTTTCAAGCAATGATATGACAAGAAACACAATATGAATGAGAGCAATCTAAGGAGAAAAACACTCCAAACCCTAAGAAAGGATATTCAATCCCCAGTGTGGTCGTCAATTCTGTTATGAGGAAAATCTCTCTATGGCTAGGGGCAAACCACAACAGATGGAAATGACTGCAAAAATAAACTCTATTCTCAAGTATGCTATATAAACAAATATATTAGCAAGACAAGATAAAGGGACTACCTCGTCCAGATGTTCGATGAATTCCACCATTGATCACTTGACCCAAAGAAATATACCTGCAACTAGTCCTCAACAACCAAGAAAAGCAAGCATATGATGATAATATATTATGTTAGCACATTCAATGGAATAATCCATTAATATACATAAAAAATATGCCCATGGAATAATAATTCAAATATTTTCAAGATATCAATTGGACGAGAAAAGAGTATTTCTATTAATATATGGTCAGCAAAAGTGAAAAAATTACAGACTTCTGTGTCAGCATGGTTCGGAACCGAGAAACTAAGTTCCTTCTAGTTGGGCCTCCACCACTTCAATCCTCCACCAAAGGCAAGCTCATAGAAGAGAGACAATGAAGTTCTCAATCAATAAGGGAAGAGCTTGGGGGTTGAACATTGTGTTCAGACTTAAAGGACAAAGGGATGCAGACTCAATATGAAGTGAATAATTTCTCCAGAGTAAATTTTCTCTCAAAGTTGAATTCTTTATCCTTTTTTCCATAGCTCGGAATTGGCTCATTTATAGCTATCAAATGGAACTGAAGGACCGATTCAGAATGTTTCCAGTATATGGAAGGCCAAGAATCATTGATCTCCTCTCGTGACATGGAAACCCAACACAATTTTTCATTTTTTGACACAAATCCCGATGTATGCGAGCTTTAGTGGTGCAACCTGCGTATACGCATGCTATATAGTAGGCAAGGTGCGTATATGTGGAAAAATGTATTTTTATCTCTGGGATTTGTAAAAAGGGATGAAAATTCTACATAGGGAAATGGAAAAAGGTCTTTTGTGCAAGATTGCATAGGGTGAGGAAAATATTTCTATAACAGTATGACGAATCCACCTCTATCCTTCGGATTTCCACCCGAAGGGAGTTAGTTTCATATTATGGGAAACCCCCAACTTGGAGCCACTCTAGTTGGGGGAAATGTTTATAACCCTCATTATAACATTCCTATAGGAATGGTTCCCACCCAAGCTCTTATGAATAAGTTTGGAGGGGGGTATTACACTCATGGACATGGCCATGGTGCATACCAAAACCCTGGATAGGTTGTGATCCTTCAGCATCAATCTTTCCCGAGAGCATGGGGTCAGATGCCGCAAGCCTGACTCCCTATTTTGGCCATGCTTAATTTTCCAAAATTGTCAAGATTAATGAATGACCCAGTACGTCATGATCCATCATGGCTCCCCGTCCCCACCAAGCTTCCTTCAGATATTCTGAAATTCAAGGGAAAGGTTGGTGAGGATCCTGGTGATCATGTCACTACTTTTCATCTTTCATGCTCTTCCAATTCCCTTAACGACGATTCTATTCATTTGAGACTGTTTCAATGCATCCTCACAGGGGCTGCAGTGAAATGGTACATTGAGCTACTAGAGGGGACATACAGGAATTTTAATCAGATGGTGTTAGTCTTTCTCAACCACTTCTAGTTGTCGGTTTGTTATGATGTCAACATAGAACTTATGTCGTCCCTCCGCCAGGACAAATCCACCCATATATCAAACCATATCCAAGAGTGGTGCAAATGGAAGAGGTTGATCAAATCCTATATTCCTTCAAAGTTCCTGTTGGAATGGTTCCGTAAATCCCTATTGCCTTATATTTCGAAGGATGTTTCTACATCTGGGGTAACATTTGAAGAGAAAGTTGTTTTTAAATCCCAAAAATTGGACCTCATATATGCTCAATCTGGGATGTTATATGAAATTATTCCTAATCCACCCAGGTCAAATTACGACCCTAGACAAAACCCTAGGCCTCATGCCGATGGCATTATAGGTTTTAAAAATACTAAGTCTATAGACTTGGTGATGCACCAATTGAAGGAGTTGTCTCTAAGCTAGTCTGCATTAGGACAAGCTTCGTCTGTGTCCTCCACTCCCACTCAATCCATGGATGTGCATTCTATATAGTCGTTGTCTAACCCAAATGGTAACCAACAACCAGGAGGGAACAGAAAGAAAGGATGTGGTAATAATCGTAAGGGTGGGAGGAATAATAATAATAATAAACCCAAGGACAATGCTAATAATGATAGATCGAATAAAAATGTTGGTGAGGGAAATAAATAAAAGAAGAAGGTGAAGTTTCCTTATAAACTTTGTATAGATGATCACCGTACCCACTTATACCCCAAACTTGAGGAAGCCATGAGGCTTTTATATCAACCACCCATTGTGCTGACTAATCCATTTCTTCATAATCAATACATGGCCTCAAGCTCCTCTAATGCCAGAAATGCACTGAATGGGAATCAAAATCCACCGACGCATGAAGGTGATTGTCTATGTGTAAATATGGTCAAGTCTCAGATTAATGTAGTCACTCGATCTCGTGATTACAGTTCTTCACAGATTGCTCTGTGGCTAGAGTCTCCCCCTCCTCCGAAAACACCTTTACAGATAAAAAATCCAGAGCCTCCACCTCATATTCTGAAAGGAGTACTAAAATTATATGCCCACAAACCTAATGTTAGAGCTTCCCAGAATTATTCGATTGTCGAAGATTTGGGTCTAACCCATTGTGCGATGTCGGCTTTGGAGGTGCTCCATATGTTTCCTTCACAAAGGAACATCTTTCTATCTGCTTTAGGAGCTATAGACCTATGTGTTGGAAAATGCTTAACAGATAGCGTATGCTTGTCATTGATGGCAAGTACAACAGTGAAGATGGCAGGATCAGAGTGTGCATCGATAGACAAACAAGAAAAACCTAGGCTCAGGAAGAATTAGCGCAGAGTCAAAATTCTTCCAAGTAAGAAGGATGTGTAATCTTGGAGGAGAAGCGTCACTGATCGTTGGATCCCATCAAAAATTCCCAATAGTATGAGGGTCGTCAGATATGAATAAAGACAAGAAGTGCGCGCACTGAAGAGGACGATAGATCTTAGGCGTTAGATCTGAGCATAGGATCCGACCACCGTTGGATCGAGGAAAACCTGCATGGTGTTTAAAGTGCAAGGAGAAAAGGGGCTCACAAAATCTCGAAAGCAGGAGGACCATCCATCTCAAGGGGTTATGTGGACCGTTGATCCGACTCCCTATCGGGGTTTTGAGGATCGCCAGTTGAAGAAGTCAAAGAATAATAACCACAGGACTCACAAAATCGCGATATGCGATACCCCGATATAGTCTCAACCGTTCGATCGAGGACAAATATGGACTGTTGATCCCAGTCCTTGTCGGAGTTTCGGGGATTGAGAGTTGGACATGTCAAAGTTTATTGACATAAGGAACCCCGAAATTGCGATGTGTGAAATCACGACTGAACCTAAACCGTCAGATCAAGATGTGATCTAGACCGTCGACCCAACTCACGACAGCAAACCACGTCAGCTAGGGACACGTGGCATAATTAGGTAATGAAAAGTGTCAGACTAATTCAACATTTCAAGCACATGTAAGTCATGAATCAGAGTGACACGTGGCAGTATTCAACACGTGTCAACCCACGTGTGACATCAGCAACACCATATCGAAGTTTCGGGGATCGCGACTTGGGGAGGCAAAGAACCCAATGCATCAAGAATGTCGATTTCATGATATGCGAAATCACGATTCAATTGCAGCCATTAAATAGAGATTAGATCTGGACCGTTGATCATACTCCATATCGAAGTTTCGTGGATCGATATTTGGAAGTGACAAGAACATTCACCACAGGAATGTCGAAATCGCGAAAGCGCCTTATGCATAAGGCTGTGGTCACAGCCCTTGGTCACATCAGCGAGAGATGGACAGATGTCAAAGGATAAGGAGGAGCCGAGCCTTGTCACACGATCAGGTGGAGAACGATACAGAAGGTGACACAACAGGAGTGGGGCCCTTCATCAATACTCAAACATTCTGGACCGCCCCCCCCATATTAAAGACAGAAAGGCAAGGGGGGTCCGGAATCTCTTGAGCGTCGTTGATCTAGGTGCTTTAATCCTAACCGCTTGAGAGATGTGCACCCAATTTAGGACCCCCCCCCCCCTCCGCTTAAATATAGAATGGCAAGGGGGCTCCGGAATCGAATCTCGACCGTAGATCTGGGAGCACAGATTCTGGATGTCCAGATTTTCTCACTGCATATCCAATGGCGCAGATGAATTTGAACAAGATCGGAGGGCTACTGATGCATGATGCAGTGAAACTATCAGAAACCATTGATGACATCTACTAGAGAATTCGAAGAGACAACTGTGTGATCGCTAGAGGAGATGAAGAGTCTCCAAGCTTCGTCCAAGTGAAGGAAGACTATTCTTAGAAGAGATTGACAGATGGATGAGCGTAGAAACCTGTAACTAAAATAGAGAAGGTGAGATCAACTATCAAAAAGAAGACGAAGAGTCTCAACTGCCAGAGAAGCTGAAGAGTCACGATGATGATCAGACAGAACACTCGAGAGGTGGAGGATAACACCGTGGAGTCAGCATGCAGAGGAATTGCGAACATTGCATGCACAAGGTGCACAGAATCTATAAATACAAAGTACAAAGAAGAGAAGGGAGTTGTTGTTGTTACTATCAGAGGTTGTTGTGAATGTTGTTGGTGAAGGTGATTCATGTGTGAAGAAGGAGGAGAGTGCAACAGCTGAAGAGCATAGAAGAGGAACTTTCCAGTGAATGGACATGGCACACAGAGCATAAAAAGCAGAAGAAAAGACAGCGTAAGTGATGTGTGCAGAAAGGAAATGAGGCAGACAGAGCAACGAAATGCAGCAGAACAATGATGAGTCTGGTAAGCCATTGTTGAACATCATATCATTGTAATAAGTTTCAGTAGAAAATATTTATATTTCAGGGTGGTTAGGTGGAGCTAGGGATGACTTGTGTCCTCAAAGGTTCAAGTGGGTTCTTGAACACAGGGAGTTGGTGCTTCCTTCTAGTTGGTGCTAGAGAAACCAGTGAGTTGGTGCTTCCTTCTAGTTGGTGCTAGAAAAACTAGGGAGTCAGTGCTTCCTTCTAGTTGGTGCTAGAGAAAACAGAGAGTTGGTGCTCTTAGCAAGTTGCAGCTTGCAAAGCTGAGGTTGTAGCCTCATTATGCGTTGGTGCTCATATGTATGATACTGTAAAGAATGTAACCATTACTTATCATATAAAGAAAAAGAGGTTTTTACCCTGCATGGGTTTCCTTGGGAAATATATGTCTCTGTGTTTCTCATATATGTGAATGATGTTGAAAGTGACATTGTTTATTTCCCTACATTATTGTGATTATCATTCAGTGTCTCTACAAAGAGTTTAAAAGAACCATAATTTTTTAAGCACAGAAACAACTGATTCACCCCCCCTCTCATTTGTCCAACAATTGGTATCAGAGCCGGCCCCTTTAACTAAGGGTAGATCCTAGAGCTTAAACATGTCAAGCCATGAAGGAAATTCAACCAATAAGGCCCCTCTATTCAATGGAACAAACTTTGCCTTCTGGAAAGTTAGAATGAGAACCTA
>JZKD02S2167068.1:194712-211544 GCA_000966675.3 Picea glauca | reverse complement strand
ATAACACTAGTGCCATCAGTGTGTCTAAAAATCCTGTCCTCCACTCCAAGACAAAACATATTCCCATAAAATATCATTTTATGAGAGAGCAGGTCACCAATCAGATTGTTCAGGTTCATTACATTCCCACTATAGAACAAATTCCAGACATCTTTACTAAGCCCCTAGCCAAGACACCGTTTGAATATCTCAGACAGAAGCTTGGTGTCATTTCTTTTCACACCTAAAAATTCCATCTTGTTAGGGGGATTTTTGTATTGTTTAAAAATATAATGCCTCCTAAAATTACTACAACAGCTCAGGGGGAGCATGTCCCTTCTTTGACATTGATGTCAAAGGGGGAGAAAAGAATTCGGATGCCTTAGTTGCCATCAATGCCAAAGGGGGAGATTGTTGGCAAATGCTTAACAGATAGCGTATGCTTGTCATTGATGGCAAGTACAACAGTGAAGATGGCAGGATCAGAGTGTGCATATATAGACAAACAGGAACAACGTAGGCTCAGGAGGAATTAGCGCAGAGTCAAAATTCTTCCAAGTAAGAAGGATGTGTAAGCTTGGAGGAGAAGCGTCACTGATCGTTGGATCCCATCCAAAATTCTCGACAATATGAGGGCCATCAGATCTGAATAAATACAAGAAGTGCGCGCACTGAAGAGGAGGATAGATCTCAGGCGTTAGATCTAAGCGTAGGATCCGACCACCATTGGATCGAGAAAAACCTGCACGATGTTTAAAGTGCAAGGAGAAAAGGGGCTCACAAAATCCCGAAAGTAGGAGGACCGTCCATCTCAAGGGGTTATGTATACCATTGATCTGACTCCCTGTCAGGGTTTCGAGGACCGCGAGTTGAAGAAGTTAAAGAATAATAACCACAGGACTCGCGAAATCGCGATATGCGATACCCCGATATAATATCGACCGTTGGATCGAGGAAAAATATGGAGCGTTGATCCCAGTCCTTGTCAGATTTTCGGGGATCGAGAGTTGGACATGTCAAAGTTTATTGACATAAGGAACCCCAAAATCCCGATGTGTGAAATCCCGACTGAACCTGAACCGTCAGATCAAGATGTGATCTAGACCGTCGACCCAACTCACGACAGCAGACCACGTCAGCTAGGGACACGTGGCACAATCAGGTAATGACAAGTGTCAGACTGATTCAACATTTTAGGCACATGTAAGTCATGAATTAGAGTGACACATGGCAGTATTCAACACGTGTCAACCCACGTGTGAATTCAGCAGATGGACACCATATCAGAGTTTCAGGGATCGCAACTTGGGGAGGCAAAGAACCCAATGCATCAAGAATGTCGATTTCATGATATGCGAAATCGTGATTCAATCGCAGCCATTAAATAGAGATCAGATATGGACCACTGATCATACTCCATATCAGAGTTTCATGGATCGGGATTTGGAAGTGACAAGAACATTCACCACAGGAATGTCGAAATCATGAAATTCAAAATCGCGAAAGAGCCTTATGCATAAGGCTATGGTCACATCCCTTGGTCACATCAGCGAGAGATGGACAAATGTCAAAGGACAAGGAGGAGCCGAGCCTTGTCGCACGGTCAGGTGGAGAACGATACGGAAGGTTACATGACAGGAGTGGGGCCCTTTGTCAATACTCCACAATTTCGAACCCCCCCCCCCCCCAATTAAAGACAGAAAGGGAAGGGGGGTCCGGAATCGCTTGAGCGTCATTGCTCTAGGTTCTTTAAGCCTGCCTGCTCGAGAGATGCGCGCCCAATTCTGGACCCCCACCCCTCTTCGCTTAAAGATAGAATGGCAAGGGGGCTTCGGAATCGAATCCCGAGCGTAGATCTGGGAGCACAGATTCTGGCCATCCAGATTTGCTCACTGCATATCCAATGGCGCTGATGAATTTGAACAAGATCGGAGGGCTATTGATGCACGATGCAGTGAAACTATCAGAAACCATTGATGACGTCTGCTAGAGAATTCGAAGATACAAATGTGTGATCGCTAGAGGAGATGAAGAGTCTCCAAGCTTCATCCAAGTGAAGGAAGACTATTCTTAGAAGAGATTGACAGATGGATGAGCGTGGAAGCCTGTAACTAAAATAGAGAAGGTGAGCTCAACTGTCACAAAGAAGACGAAGAGTCTCAACTGCCAGAGAAGCTAAAGAGTCACGATCATGATCAGACAGAACACACGAGAGGTGGAGGATAACGACGTGAAGTCAGCATGCAGAGGAATTGCAAACATTGCATGCACAAGGTGCACAGAAGCTATAAATACAAAGTACAAAGAAGAGAAGGGAGTTGTTGTTGTTACTATTGGAGGTTGTTGTAAATGTTGTTGGTGAAGGTGATTCATGTGTGAAGAAGGAGGAGAGTGCAGCAGCTGAAGAGCACAGAAGAGGAACTGTGCAGTGAATGGACATGGCGCACAGAGCATAAAAATCGGAAGAACAGACAGCACAAGTGATGTGTACAGAAAGGCAATGAGGCAGACAGAGCAACGAAATGCAGCAGAACAGTGATGAGTCTGGTAAGCAATTGTTGAACATCATATCACTGTAATAAGTTTCAGTAGCAAATATTTATATTTTAGGGTGGTTGGGTGGAGCTAGGGAGGACTTGTGTCCTCAAAGGTTCAAGTGGGTGCTTGAACACAGGATTTGGTGCTTCCTTCTAGTTGGTGCTAGAGAAACCAGTGAGTTGGTGCTTCCTTCTAGTTGGTGCTAGAGAAACCAGGGAGTCGGTGCTTCCTGCTAGTCGGTGCTAGAGAAAACAGAGAATTGGTGCTCTCAACAAGTTGCAGCTTGCAAAGCTGAGGTTGTAGCCTCATTATGAGTTGGTGCTCATATGTATGATACTGTAAAGAATGTAACCATTACTTATCATATAAATAAAAAGAGGCTTTTATCCTGCATGGGTTTCCTTGGGAAATATCTATCTCTATGTTTCTCATATATGTGAATGATACTGAAAGTGCCATTGTTTATTTCCCTGCATTATTGTGATTATCATTCAGTGTCTCTACAAAGATTTTAAAAGAACCATAATTGTTTAAGCACGGAAACAACTGATTCCCCCCCCTCTCAGTTGTCCAACACTATGTGGCTCTAAGGTTATCAAGTTTGACATCACAGATGTGACACCTCACTTTCCTTACCATGTGTCCTTTCAAATCCATGTGGATTACTCAAAGTATACCATCAAACTTATTTTTATTGATGAAGGCGTTGCCACATGCATGATGTCCCTAACCTGTTGGAAAGCCATTGGCTCTCCAACACTATCTCAATCTCCAACTATATTGACCACATTTGATGGTTGTTCTATCCGTCCCAACAACATTCTTCCTACCTTTCTAGTCTATTTAAGTGGAAAGACAGTGGAGGTGGATTTCAAGGTGGCTGATGCACCCCTTGACTATAATTTATTACTAGGGCATAATTGGACTTATATTATGATTGGATTTGTATCGTCTATTTTATGTACTTTATGTTTTTCTCACGAACGGAAAATCCTGGTGATTGATCAGTTATCCTTTGAGCATGCTAGTCCCAATGCATCAATTGGAAATTTGATCCCCGTGATCGACAATTCTTAGACAAAAACTGAGGATATTAGTGTCAGAATGTATTCCTCCCTTATGGGTACCTTTCATTTCATGGCACCAATTCATCACATCTATGCCATGTCCAGTAGGTATTCTTCATCAATGAGGTTCGTTCCTTTTTGTACTTTGTATTTCAATGATACTTGGACCCCACCTTCCCCAACCATGTCTTGTGAAGGTCAATCACATATTGGAATAACAATGCCACTGTCAGTGGAAAAGATAGCATATCAGGTTGTTCTTGACTCTACTACATACTTGGATCTTGTCCCTCGCAAAAGGACGGGGAGGATCTTGTCCTCCATCCCATATGGGATACCTCATCATCTTTCTCACATGATTGCCTCGATGATACTTTACCTTCAGATGAATCCATCTTAGAGGCCATGAGTGGTCCTGATAGGTCATGGGATGATGTGCATCATCGCTCTTACTTCCTCCCAGAGATTATTAGAATCGAACAAGAGAATTTTAGATCTACCTTGAGTGAGATGGTTGGTCACGTTGTAGTTCCACTAGATATGCATTAAATTTATGTCGAAGGAAAGATGGCGAGTATTTCTCCTACCGTCACGATTGACATCTCTCAAATTTCTGGTAAAGTTGAAAATGTATATGTCGGTGCAGATTGTTCACCTGAAGTAATTCATATCAACACCGATCTCTTCAAAGAATTTGTGATGTATTTTCTTTGTCAATGGTCATATGAAGAGATGTCAGGAATCGACCCTCGCATTTTAGAACATGATATTAAGACCTACCTGGATGCTAAACATGTTTGACAATGAATTAGAGTTATTAATCCTAGGAAGGCCCCTACTATCAAGGCAAAAGTAGAGAAACTACTTAATGTTTGTTTCATCTACCCAGTTCCCTTGACCGAATGGTTATCCAACCTTGTTCTCGTGAATAAGAAACAAGGAACCATATGTGTTTGTATGTGTTTTCGATACCTGAATAAGTCTTATCCTAAAGACAACTTCCTGACACCTTTCATTAATCAGATTCTCGATGAGTGTGCAGGAAGTGAGGTTTTTTCTTTTATGGATGGGTTTTCAGGGTACAATCAAATTCAAATCAAACCCGAGGATCAACATAATAAGACATTTATTTGTCCTTGGGGTACTTTTGCATACCTGAAAATGCATTTTGTCCTTAAAAATGCCGGAGCAACCTTCCAATGAGCCATGACTTTTTCTTTTCATGATCTCAAGCACATTCTCGAACATTATCTCGACAATATCGTTGCTCACTCTCGCAAGAGAGTAGATAATTATATGCACATTCAACTTGTATTTGAGAGATGTTGTTATTATCACATCCATTTAAACACTCACAAGTGCATATTTTCGGTTAATTATAGTCGCCTTTTAGGATTCTTAGTCTCTGAGCATGCGATCTTGGTGGATCCTATAAATGTTGAGGCAATAATTCTATTGCCTCCCCCATGCAACATTCGTCAGCTTCAAGGTTTACAGGGGAAAGCTAACTTCTTACGTTGGTTTATAGTAAACTATGCCAATATAACTAAGGGTTTTGTGCATCTTTTGAAGAAGGACACTTCGTTTATATGGGATGAGCGAGCCCAAGACTCCTTCGATGCTTTTAAGAAATCCTTGGTATCGACACCTATGATGAAGCCTCCAGACTATAGTAGAGATTATTTTATTTATATCGTCGCTTCCGAAGGGATGGTTGGTATGGTTCTGGTTCAGGAGGACGATGAGCTCCATGAGCACATTGTCTACTACCTTAGTCGAAACTTAGTCAGACCTGAACTTAAGTACTCTCACATTGAAAAGATATACTTGGTTTTCGTACACATGGTTCAAATATTATGACATTACATGTTGCTTTGAAAAACTACCATAGTTGTTGATTTCAATCTATTTCAATACGTCCTTACTAGGCATATCATAGGGGGAAAATACAATAAATGGATTGTCATTTTGCAAGAATTTGACTTCGATTTTTCTTCGACAAAATCTAAGAAATCGCTAGTTTTTTTTGAGTTAATATCGAACTTCCCTTGACTGGATGAGGACGTCGTTCATGATGATTCATTCGCAAATGAACATATTTTCCTTATCTTGTCGTTGGATCCCTGGTATGGAGACATTTTGATCTATCTTCAAACCTTGAATTTGTCTCATCATATTTTGAAAGATGATCAACGACACATACGACATCAAGATAATTACTAATTTGTCATTAGTGACACTTTATATCATCGAGGCATAGATAATATCTTGTGTCGTTGCTTGACTCACAAAGAATTTGTGTTCGTTCTTAATGACTGTCACAGTGGGGCTTGTGGTGGTCATCTATCTGGGCTTGTGACAACCCAAAAAATATTGTGAGCTGGTTATTTTTGGCCGAAAATTTTTAAAGATTGTGTCAAAGCGGTCAAGAAGTGTCACCCTTTCCAGGTGTTCACTCAGAAAATGTTCTCACATCCAGCCCCTCTTCACCCAGTCATCACCGTTGGTCCCTTCAAAAAGTGGGGGGTATATTTTATGGACTGTAACCCAGCTTTGGATGGGGGGCATCATCACATTATTGTGGTTGTGGACTACTTCACTAAATGGACAGAGGCCATGCCTACTATTAAATCCGATAGTAATATTATAACATTTTTTCGTGTTCAACCAAATTATAGACCGGTTCAGAATCCCAAGGGAGATTGTCACTGATCATGGAATTCACTTTCAGAATGAAATGATGAAAGAGTTAGCATCAAAACTAGGGTTTAAGAAGGGTCATTCTTCCCCTTATTGTCCCCAATAAAACAAACAAGAAGAGGCTGTGAACAAATCTCTCAAGACCATTTTGAAAAACACTATCAGCCAGAGAAAATCTGATTGGCATTTAATGCTTTACCCTACGCTTTGGGCATACTGAACCTCGGTTAATACTTCCACTAGTTTTTCTCCTTTTCAGTTAGTTCATAGTGTGGAGTCGATCCTTCCAATTTTATCTGAGATCCCTTTCCTTATACTGGCAGTTAATCTCCTACCTGACACTTTTGATATTGAAGAACACCTCGTGCACCTAGAGAATCTATATGAGCGAGATGCCTCTACGGCTGTCGAATCCAATAAATGATGTGTCAAGGTTTAGTATGATAGGTCTGTGTGTCAAAAATATTACACTGAAGGTGACTTGGTCCTCTTATATGACCAAGCCAAAGAACCGTTAGGTGCAGGCAAGTTGAACCCCATGTGGCATGGTTCTTATATCATGTGATGTGTTTTAGAAAAAGGAGCATATGAATTAGAATATTATGAAGGAAATATGTTGGTTGAACCCAAAAATGGGCTCTAATTGAAAAGATATTATGCTTGAGCCCCCAAGATTTGGCATGACTCTTTGTATACTATTTTATTTTGGGTTTAATGTATCTTTTCGTTTGTGTCATCAGCTTTCTTATCGAGTTTTCCCTTGGTTGGAATATGTCAACGGAGTCTTCAGTTTACATAGGATTCGCAGATGTTTCCAGCCGTCATACACGGAACTTGGCTTCCACCTCTTGGGTTATTTACTCACCCGAGGGTCAACTAGTGTCTTCAGGTGGCGTTTGTCTAGGTCCATTAATGAAAAATGTGGTTGAATATAGCGCCATTATAGAGATTTTATGCAATGCCATTTCACATGGTGTTCAGTCTTTAAAAGTTCTTCTAGACTCCCAGTTAGTAGTATGTCAGTTGAACTACATTTACCATGTATGAGACCCTAGTCTACTCCGACGATTCCTACAGGTATGACTTTTGGAATGATACTTTGATTTTATTACTTATAATCACATACCTAGAAGTTCTAATTATGTATCTGATGCATATGATAATTATGTTTTAGATTGGCATTTGTCACATCACCAAAGTAAATAAAACACACATATAAGTAAAGCTGAAGACCAATGTTTTTTATACATTTCATCTCTCCAAAAAATATGGTGTCATAGTACAAAATGGGGCTCACACCCTGCATAGAATGATCTCTACTCTAGGTATAAAACCTGGAAACCGCTCAAAGAAAAAACTACATAAGATAGATGAAAACCTGAAGTTTATTTTCCTCCCTTGTTTGCAATCTGTCAGCTGGATCTTCATGTTAGCCAATAGTGAGGTACACCAGTCATAAACTATGGGTCGCAAGCACTCCAATCCATAAATTATGAGTGGGCTTGATGCTTGGTGCAATGAGGCCAACCCCTTGATCTATGTAAGTACAAGCACAATGATCTTCAAACTCAAGTTCTCGATCTCCCTGATGGGGAGTTGACTCCCTACTTTATCTGTGCCTACAACACAGTGGGTGGAAATGTAGTCCTCTATGTTCATACCACCCCCATCTCTCCAGGATTTGAGATTCACCACCTCCCCCCGACGAGATAATCTTGTGATGAAATATATGTACTATACTTCAATCCTCAATGGTTTCCCATCGAGATTGAAGGTATCTGTATCCAGATACAACAATTTTACTAGCATTTGAAGCAATCTGACTTGAGCCCTCATTCCTTTGAGAGCCCAAAACCTGTAGATCCCACATATTTTTAGGGAAAGTTGGGCCCCTACATCTCTTTCCACTGCTGCATCAACACTTCTTCATGCCCTCTCTCTCTCCATTCAAGTACCATCCTGCAAAAGGAAAACATTGTTTTGAGTCAAACTCTCTAAAAAACTTGTTTGTGGACTTGTGCGTAGGCTGTAATGTTAAAATTCTTGTGTAATGCCACATATATGTGGGAAAGATTTGTTTTTCCCACATACATATCTACACATACGTGACCCGATGAACTACATCATGTGTACACCCTAATTTATAATTTACGCCCTTTAAAACTAAAAAATTGGGGTCAAATTTGAAATTGTAAACCACCAGAAATGAAGAGGACGGAAAGAGCACTTAATTGGTCCAAACAGTTGTCAATTCTGTCACTCATAACTCCCACAATCGACACTTGAATATCATGGGAAAATTAGTCCAAAGTGCACTATGTGGGTAAAAAAATAAAATGGTATGGTAAAATTGGTTACTTTTACTATTAGTAGAAATTTTTAACCCACTTTACATATTTTTTGCTAATATTTTGACCTAGTGGACTAACAATACAGTGGAAGGAGTTGGTTTTGGTGGTTTTGTCCAGGGATTTTTGTGGTTTCAAGCATCTTTCCGCTCACTTGTGACATCGGCAGGTATTTTCTTTGACCATCATATAGGATAGGTTATCACTCCATCTTGCATATTTGCATTATCCTATTAATGTGATCCATATTCCTTAGGTACGAACCCATTTATTAGCGACACAGAACCCTTGTACTGCTACTACAAGTGTTGTTATTGAATGGTGCCCATGAAGATATTATCCTATAGGACCTAGAGTCTCTTATAGTTCCAATATGAATTTGCGTTTGAGCTTCATATTCTTACTCATAAGCATGCTGACCTATACCTATGGGTCTCCCACCGAGTCTTGTTTAAGCTCTTTTTTGACTCCCTCAAAAAGAAAAAATATTGTCGATTGAACTTGTCTCTTTCACACTCGTTAAATGGATTTGAAAGGACGTCTATTTGGTGTAATCTTAACCCTTTTTCGTACCAAGTAGACTCATTTTGAAAAAGGAATACTCTAGTCACTAGTGGCTAGAAGAGTTCTCCTGGGTATTTTCTTATACTTTTTCGGGCCTAGGGGACTAAATTTATGAAAAAGCACATTCTTTAGAGTTAAGTTGTAATTTCATATCATTCTCTTGCTTACAGTATTGAGCCTATTTTTGGTTCATGATTTCTCATTATAATCTTATTACCTCAGCAATTTGCATCACCATCCAAGCAGAGCCTTGTCTATATCCTTTGCAGCTTGACACCATGTACCCTAAGAGGAAACATTCCCCTGAGTTCCCATATCCTATATGTACCTCCTTGCATTGAGCATAGGTATGTTCGAATGTTAGAACTATTTTCTTACTCGTGACACTCATTTCCTCCTTTGTATCATAGCATTTATTTTATTATGAAAAAACAAAAAAAGACGGGAGGGAAAAGAATATTATCTCATGTTTGCAGCAGTCGTGTCGCCTTTGAACATAGCACAAACTTTTGAGTCCACTTTTCATCCAAAGTTTGGGTTTAGCATGACCTTAGGAAGCTGAGCTCGCTACTTAGAGTTTACTCCTACGACTGGTTACTCTCCCATTCCCTATGGAGATTTTGATTGATGCCTCTTGCATCACAAAGTTTCATCATTGATTCTATGTTGTCAGAGTCATCCATATGTCTCATGCTCTTATTCAAAGGAAGTTTATAAGACTATGTCAGCCATTCCTTGGAACTCTTGAATTTTCATGTCGGCCATACCCTCAGTGTGTCTCAAAGTTACATGAAGTTTTAGTCCTACCATGCACCCTAGTCCTACTTTCATTATGGGTAGGTAACCTTGAACCCAGCAGTCAACATCTCCTCATTGGTTGCTAACTAGGGGGTTTCCCTTGTGTTTGACGACAATAAATCTATTCACACATTAGGATTTGTGCAGTGTATTGGATTCCATTATCCTTATTGTTGGTTTCCTCTCCTTTTTCGACAGTTTTCTTATTGGCTTCTATTCATAGGGTCTTTTTCGTGCACTTCTTACATCTGGTGCATGCGAAATACACACAGGGTCATTAGTTCATTAACATATTCTTCATCCGAGATCCTCCAATCATCAAGATATTGCTTTTTACCTCATGCTGACTAATGAGAAATGCCTTAATGCTCTCCTTTCAGTGGGTCTCCTTCCATCGACTTCATCTCATCTATTCTAGAAATGAGGCCTAGAGTCCTATGAGTACCTAGAGGCTTGCAGTCATTAGTGGCAGGTTCTCTCGCCATTGACAGTTGGGAATACATCAATGTCTTCTGATCAATGGATTCTTCAAGTGTTCGACCTCAACACCTTTATTCACACTTGTAATAATGTACTTGGTTCCTTGATACCTTCTTTCATTATCAGTAGGTTGTCTCGCATTTGTTAACAGTATACATTAATGACCGGTAATCAAATGAAGTCTCATTGTGTTTGACCTCAACTCCTCTATTCACATGATGTAGACTTGCACCTTTGGCAGATTGTGTAGAAGACTTGAATACATCATTTTATAGTAGCATCTTTACTGAGTTTCTTCTATCATTCATTGGACTGGTACCTATATGACTTCATTGATCACGGGAGATCAAATTGTACTCCATCATATACAGATATCTTCAGATTGATTTTGTGACTGGTTTTCACTGGGCCTTGTTCATGACTATGACAGCCTATGACATGTATCTACTTTGTATTTCCTATTCATGGCCATGAACAACTATTTGGTATATTTCCACATGGATCTACAGTGTAATTCATATTGGTAGCCATGTGTACAAAGTCATTATGGATTGTAATATTCTCATGAGCAGCTAGTTCGTCTAGTTGGGTCTCCATTACTCCACTTCTAGGAATTATAATGTATTTCTCCCAACATAGATACTCCTCTCACCTCACAAATTAGGGGGCATCTGTTATAGAAATATTTTCCTCACCCCATGCAACTTTCTCAGAAGGCCTTTTCCATTTCCCTATGCAGAATTGAAGTCCCCTTTTGCACTTCCCATAGCTAAAACATCATATTTTTGCACATATACACACCCTACAAGTTAGACAGCATGTGTATACGTAGGTTGGACCACTACAGCCTGCATACATCGGGTTCAAAATTAAAAAATTGTGTCGGGTTTCCATGTCACATCATGAGATCCATGATCCTTGACCTTCCATATACTGGAAACGTTCTGACTCAACCCTTCAGTTCCATTTGAAGGATATAAATTGGGCCATATCCAAACCGTGGAAGGAGGAGAGAATTCAACTTTTGAGAGAAAAGTTACTCTGGAGAAATTATTCACTTCATATTGAATCTGCATCCCTTTGTCCTTTAAAGTATGAACACATTGTTCAACCCCCAAGCTCTTTACTCTTTGATGGAGAACCTCATTGTCTCTCTTATATGAGCTTTCCTTTGGTGGAGGATTGAAGTGGTGGAGGCCTTACTAGAAGGAACTTAGTTTCTCGTTTCTGAGATGTGCCGAAATGGAATTTTGTCACTTGTATACTTTTGTTGATCATTTTTTAATACAAATATTATTTTCACGTCCAATTAATATCTTGCAAATATTTGAATTGTTATTCCGTGGGCGTATTTGTTATGAATGTTGATGGATTATAATATTATATGTGATAACATTATATATTATCACCATATTCTTGTGTATCTTGGTTGTTGAGAACAATTTGTAGGTGTAAAGCTTTGAGTCAAGTGCTCAACGATGGACTTCATCAAACGTCCAGATGAGGTAGGCTCTTTATCTTATCTTGTTAGCATTTTCATGTATATAGCATACTTTGGATTAGAGTTTATTTATGTAGTCATTCTATCTTTTGTGGTTTACCCCATTCCATAGAGTGATTTTCCTCATAACACCAAGTGTTTAATGATTTTATATGGTTGCAAGGTTTGATGGTATAGTACATGTATTGAATGAGTTTGATGTAGGTTGTTAATCATTTCCGTGGATGAATTATTCAAAGCTTGCTAGTATATGGTGCTTAACATCTTCATCTGTATACTCTCATATATTGGACAACTCTTAACTTGATTCATAATTTCACTAATCCTTTCTATGTGTTGGATATTAGATGCATGAAACTACCATGATAGTTATTTAATCCAGATCAAAGATGATTTCGTTGGATAAACCTCTCATCTTCATGCTCTTCAAAATATAGACTTATTCATGAGTTTGATTTAAAATATAATGTTTCTGATATATTGGTGAATGATCTCTTAATCACATAACTAATTTTGTCTTCTTTTTTCGTTGCAGTAATAGGTTAGCATGATCTATTTTCTTCATGATTGCTCCATTATTGAGATGCATGTGGGGGAATCCTTTGATATTCTTCCCCTTTTATCCTTCCCTTTCTTTATCAAGATTTCCCTCTCTTTTCTTTTATTATTTTCTTTAATTAAACCTCATAGTTGGATTCTACTCGTCGAAATATTTCCAACGACTATAACCATACTTAAATCTGATTTGCAGATCAAAATTTATGGTCTCCCAAAGTTTCCTAAGTTGAATATCACCTTTCCCACCTCTCTGCCATGCAACATCAATGTGTACCCCTCTCTCCTTTTCCATCCAACATGACATTGATGTCATTGATGTGGTACCCACCACCCTCCTCTTTGTCATTGTCTTTCCCCATGATCCACTTCCCTCTTTCCCAACCAATTCACCAACAACGAAACCCTCCACTTTATCGTCATTTGTAATACTCTTGCTTTCCCTAGATTGTAATTAATCATTAATTATGATTAAAATTCCATGGAATGAGAACAATGTAAATGTATTATTGTTTAGATTGCCAACAACTAACTGTGGGGGTGAAGCCTTGAAATACTATCCATGATACCACTAGAGGAAAGAGGAAGGAAACCTATAGATAGAGTTCATCATGCCAACATGACCCAATCCTCTTTGCTTAAATATTTGATCTGGAATAATAAGTTGCATCCTGATCCCAAGGAAAGATCAGTTAATGAGAAAAGGACCAGTGGTTGAACAACCAACTACCCCAATGATGGAAGCATGGATTCCTTGGCTGAGAAGAAAGAAAAATGTCAGCCCGAAGTACCACATAGTACAGTCTTCATGTAGGCCCAGATTGACCCAAGTTCCTTCTGGAAGAAGGTATAGGAAAAGTCTAGAACCTTCCTAGGAGAGGAGAAAAACACTTTAGAATAATAAGAGACACATGAATGTGTCTAAGGACCATTCAAAAAGAGGGAGAGCACTTGAGGCTCTCTAGTTTAGAAGAAGAACTAGAAAATTAAGTTGTTCTGGTTACAGGAGAGACTAATCAATGTTTTATAAACAAGTTGATAAATGGATTTTCATGATTGAGTGAGCGATCACAGAATTCTCCCTTACTTGGTGGACAAAAAATTGGATTGCTAGCTTCCTGTGGGAAAGGGGGAGTAACCTCCAGGATTTTGCAGAAGACCCAAGGAAAATAGAGAACTCCTTAGTGGTATCATGGCTTGGCACGGGGGTGGCTAGAGTGCTAAGTGTGAATGCCTTTTATCCTATGGTTGGGTGGAAAGGCAAACACCCACAGTAAGTTTGGTAGCTCTAACTTACAATACATATAAGTATTTCACATATTCTGTGTAATTTAATTGAAATGTGTGATTTGGACATCTGTGATTGTCTTAGAGATGGGCATTGCATGATTAATGGTAATAATGCTTGTTTTCATTTATAAACTCTGGTCTTCGAGTGATTGTAGGACGACAAGTTTGGTGCATGCCTTGCATAGTTGATTATAATTATCCTGAAATATCTGAACTAAAGCTTGAATCTTATATTTTTTCAAGGATTTTATGCCTATTCTTTTCTATAAAACGAGAACTGTTAGTAATGTGTTTTAAATGAATTTGGGGCATAAGGATTTGGCCTCTGTATTGGTTGGAAAATCCTTAAAGGGATTTCCCAAGGATCAATTTTGCAAATATAGAGTCGAGACAGAATCTACGTGATCGCTCAGGTCCTGTCAATCCGTCGAAATTACCTTTTCCCTACTATAGATTCGAGCTCTGTAGATGAAAGGTGCTTCCTTAAAACCATTTTATTTTCCAAGTGACCTCGGGCTCTAGTCCACAGACTTAACCAAATTTCGGTTAAATATTTAAGAGTATATCCCCTCGGGGTCTTGTCAAATTTCCATATGGCTAGGACCTTGGGAACCCTACACTACGCTCAAAAGGATATAAACTATTCGGGCTTTGGGACTTTGGAGGTTTCGAGCTCCGAGATTTTATAGCTTCACAACACTCTAATCCTGCCAAAGGCAACTGAATAACACGATTACCAGAGAGTTTGACCAGCAATTAGTGGTTTCTTAGCAGTTATCATGGGATCTGCCCTATCATTCAAACCTAACCATCTTTCTAGTCGTGAAGTAACGTGAGCCATCGATACAAGAAACATCGGGATCTTCTTGGATCCTTGGATATACACTACATTCAATTCGGCATTGACATACTCTGGAAGTGAAAAGGTGTAAAACGGTCAGAATCCCCGAATTTCAAAGTCATGAAGTAATGTGGGTCGTCGTTCTAAGGATCTTTGATCGAGACCCATCTCGATTGTTAGATCAAGTATAGTGGAAGGATAGAGTAAGTGGTATCATTAAACGATATCAAGCAGTCATCCCCACCTTATGACCTCTCTAGTAGGTAACCCTTGAGGGAATTGAAGGATTAAGAATGATAAGGGTCACAACCTCATGAACCCCGAAGTGGTGAAATCCCACCAACCATTAGAATGTGGGGAAGAATTTGGGAGCATTGTAAGTCATTTTTTGGAGGATTTGTTAGGAACCTTTCTCGACCATTTGATCAACTAGTGGAAGGACAACATAAGTACTTCAGCAAATTATTACTCTAGGAAATGTAAGGCACAAGGGGTGAGAACATCCCAAAGTTCCAAAGGCCGAAGTACGTGGCAAGGAAGTCCAAGACTTCAAGACTTTGGGGCTCTGGGAGATTTGACATGTTGGTGCATAGGCCAAATGTCGAAGCATCGAAGACCGAAGTATGTAGTGAGAGTTCCAAAACTTTGGAGCTTTGGACTTCGAGAGATATGAGGATACATGATGGTGTGTTAAACATCGAAGTGTTGAAGCATTGAAGCACCAAAGCTCCCTCTTTGTAGTGTCCAACTCTGATTGGACAGGCCTGTGTGCACCATGGTGATGTGATGTGCCTGGATATATCCACGTGATGATGTGTTATTGGTTACAAATTAAGTGTGGGACCCTTTCCCTCATCAAGTCTAAACCTGCTTTTAAGTGCGGATAAATCTCAATAGTTGGATCTAGGTTTGGTTCGATCCCCACCATATATTTTTAAGTGAAAGGATACTTTGGGACTTTGATTCTTCAAAGATGTTTTAGACCTGTACAAGAACGACAGAGGGCCAAAGGGTCGGTATTCACGAATACTAGGAAATACCCCCTGCAACTGCCCCTCTAATGGCCATCTCATCGCTAGAGGATGACGACCAAGGTCATGTTAGTACCATGTAGGATGGTACAAATGAGGTGGATCCACGTGGTTGTCACATGGCATTTGAACAATGATACCCTGAGAAGTTCAAGGGGACATAAATTTCGACTCAGAACTCAGTTTTGGATGAGTTTATAGTCGTTGGAAAGCTCTCGGAGAGAAGAAGGCAAAGGTTCCCTTATTTGAGGAACTTAGAGAAGTTGTAGGAAGGAGAAAAATTTATACCCCATCCCTTAAAAGGGTACTTAATGGGTTGGGTGTTTGATAGAGTGGTATCAGAGCTAGGTTACAACACTTGGCTTGCATGGGATCATAGAAGAGTCGATTAAAATTTTATTAGAAAAACTTTAAGGGGGAGGGAATCCTACCCTACCCTATATATCATAACAATATTTAAACACTAGGCCTAGATGGGCCAGGAATCATCCATAGGATTAGTATAACAAGGCAAAGACAAGCCTGTTAGAAAATTTCCCTTGCATTGGGAAATTTTATCTATTATCTACACAAGCCCCTTGGTTGAAGTTTCCTTTTGGAAAATTATCACAATAGAAAAGCTACAGGTGGATGTGAGGTAGAGGGAGTGTATTGTTTCTTTTGTAGAATGATAGATACTCCTATAGGAGTGGGATGATGTTGATAGGAACTAATAGAAATAATTAGATGTGAATGGACTGAAGAGGTGGCAAGGTTGCCTACAAAAGTGGGTAGTTGGAGCCTCTGGAAATCTTGGTTATTGTTTATTTGAGAGGTAAGACCATTACAGAAGAAAAAAATTCCCCATGGTTAAAGGAATTGAACATGAAGTGATAGGATCCTTGGAAATAATAAATTGATTCTTTAATGAAAGAGATTAAACCTTGTATGTAGAACCCCTCATGACTAGGGGACTGATGGAAAATTGTAAGGTCAATTTACTTGACCTATAATGAATGAAAATTGTTGTTGGAATAACCTAGTTAAGCAAGTAAAAAGGAGCCCTGTGGACTGAGAATAACCTTCATGAAAGAAGCAGTGAAAAGACATGAGCAAATTAAAAAGCTCATGGTTGTGCTAAGGGAGTGTGTATCCCTATTA
>JZKD02S2167068.1:155250-193015 GCA_000966675.3 Picea glauca | reverse complement strand
TATATATATATATATATATATATATATATAATTACATTCTAAAACATAATTCATGAATGGAAGACTAATAAATGAACATTATCATAACTAAATGGTAATGTGCAAGAAGAATATGTTCATAATTCGTTGTGAACAAAAATCTAGTTGTTGTAGCATGTTGATTTATCCAAGAAGGTTAAGGTTAACATAACTAAGATTGTTCGAGAAAAAGAGTAGGGATATCCTAGCAGGGAGTAGATTGCATAAGCAAAGAAGGAGAAAAGGAGGAATACTTTTCTCACCCTAAAACTCTGAATTTATTAATAGAGTTATAAGCCTTAAAAGAGCAGTTGTGGAAACAAGTACAACTGGTAAGAGGGAAAAAAATGAACAAACATGTATAAACTTGGTTAAATCCATGAATGAGTAAAGGAAGAAAGGCATTGGAAGATAATTCAGTCGGACTGGAAGTCTAGGGTTGTGTAGAAGAAGTTGGACAATGGAAGAGCCCCTAGACTCCTTTCTTGTTTTCTTTTGAGATTCTCTAGAATGAGAAATTGATATGCTGATACATGTAAATGTTTTTAGCATGAGGATGTTGATAGTTGTATAACTATATATACATGTGAAAATTGGATTGTGACTACACTAGCTAACATATTAAGGAGTAATTTGGTAGAGTGCATAGAGATATGTTGGGGAATATCTAAAAAAAATTTATTGATTTAAATTCTATGGTACATGCATTTTTATTTTACATGATGACTAATATAATTGTGATGTATGTCATGTGTAGAAAGAAATTGGAGTTGTTGGGAAAGACAGTTACTAGTGATGGACAACCTCAAACAAAGGATGAATACAATAAGGTTGTTGTTGAAACTTTTTTGAAAGGACTTTAAAAATTATCCATGAAGCACCACTGATGAGGTAACATCAGAGAGGGTGCTAGCAACCAGAATAGGTATAAAATATTTCATGCTCATATGACATGAGAATGGAAAGGGATTTGGTGAGAATACCTTCTGAAAATATCTCATTATCTTAATGATATGCAAATAATTTTGAGTGGTTGTTCTCTGCCATAGCTACCCAAGCAGGGTAATATTCAGGAAAGAAGAATATGAATAATAAAGAGAGTAAATCTATGCAATCAAGGATGATTTAGAATCCTTGCAATAAAATTCATGAATAAGTAGTGGCATGGGTACATTGACTAATCAAGAGTCATTGGGAACAAAAGTGCTCATAAGTAGCACATTGAATTGAATGCATTGAGGAAATGAATGCTTGCATAAGAGGACAGACAATATATTTCCCATTAAGGAAGGAGGTCCTTCCAATACTCTACCTAAATTGTAAAGGTATTAAAGAAAGGAAGTGGGTGGCCATGAGTGTTGGTACCATTGGTTGCCAATAAGTGTTTAGATGCAACCATATGCAACTTGGGTTTCATATTATAATATGTTAAATTGAGGACATGATCAATTTGTAGCAGGAATTGTAGTCTTGTTGTAATAATGAATGAGAACGAATAAGCCTTATGGTGAAGAGGTTGGTTGAACTCCAACACACCATGGCAAAGTGTTTTTCATAAAGTGTGGAAAACTTGAAATCAATACAAGGTTGCATTGGGTATGAATGTGGCCATGAACATTGGCACATTGATTAAATTCATTTGATATTTGAATTGCATTTGGAAAGTTTGGCATGCTCAAATGATGCATGCATAAATAAGGATATTTCATTTTTATTTGTACCATTGAATAGATGAAAATGATTTTATTGTTAGTATGCAAAATTTTGAAGATATAATGTGCATGAGAACTAACAACTTTTTTTTCTGTGTGAAGATGGAATTGTAGGATGAAGGGTCTTGGATATGGAAGTAGAAGTAAACCCATAAGGAAGACCAATGCCTATTGAGACAAACTGCTATGGGATGCCTCAGCAAAGAAAGTCTAAGGGATGCCTTGACTGTAAGTCTCGATGAAGTATCTAAAACTCTTCGTGTGCGAGAAATCCCTAGTAAGGAAAGATAGATCACCTAAGGGACTGTATAGTAAAGAAGGGGATGCCCAAGCATGATCCTAGAGGGTGGGTGACTGCAAGGAATAGGAGACTTTAATAATTCGTTTCAATTATTGGTTGGGATCATGCACACAATGGGTATGTCAAGGAAAATAGTGGGCAAGTTAACGAGACATCCATATGGATACAGATCCATGAAATCCACAAATAAGTATTGTGATGGATTATGAAAATTTCCTCTTAAATTATTACCAGTAATAAAATGGTTATGCACAAAATTGTGAATTGACATGCTTGTTGTTAGAAATTTTGTAGGCATGTGATGAATGTTGAGGATCTGGAAAAGGACCAGACTATGAGGGAAAAGAAGAAGGTAATATTGAAGTCGTCGAATGACAAAGGCATGATAAGTGTTACTGAGAAAGAACACCGGGGAAAGTGTTCCTTTGAAGGGGAAGGAATTTTAATACCCATGTTTCACCCAGCTTGTAATTAATCATTACTTATGATTACCATTCCATGGCATGAGAAAAATGTAAATGTATTATTGTTTAGATTTCCAACAAATGACTGTGGGGGTGGAGCCTTGAAGTACTAGCCATGATACCACTAGAGGAAAGGGGGACAAAACCTATAGAGAGGGTTCATCATGCCAAGATGAACCAATCCTCTTTGCTGAAATATTTTATCTGGAATAATAAGTCACATCCTGATCCCAAGGAAAAATCAGTTAATGAGAAAAGGACTGGTGGTTGAACAACCAACTACCCCAATGAATGGAAGCATGGAGGGCCTAGTTGAGAAGAAAGAAAATTTTCAGCCCAAAGTACCACAGAGTGCAGTCTTCCTGCAGGCCCATATTGAACTGAGTTCCTTCTGGCAAGAAAAATAGGGCGGGTCCAAAACCTTCCTGGGAGAGGAGAAAAACACCCTAGAAGAAGAAGAGACACATGAATGGGTCTGAGGACCATTCAGAAAGAGGTAGAGCATGTGAGGCTCTCGATTTCAGAAGAAGAACTGAAAAAATAAGTTGTTTTGGTTACATGAGAGATTGGATAGTGTTTTCTAATCAAGATAATAAAAGTAGTTGTGTGATTGAGTGAGAGATCATAACAAGCTCCCTTGCTTGGTGGACAGAAAACTGGACTGCTAGCTTCCTGTGGGAAAAGGGGAGTGACCTCTAGGATTTTGCAGAAGACCCAAGGAAAAGAGAGAACTCCTTGGTGGTATCATGGCTTGGCACAGGGGTGGCCAGAGTGCTAAGAGTGAATGCATCTAATCCTACATTTGGGTGGAAAGGAGAACACCCACAGTCAATTTTGTAGATCTAACTTACAATACAGATAAGTATTTCACATATTCTATGTAATTGAATTGAAATGCGTGATTTGGACGTCTTTGATTGTGTTAGAGATGGAAATTGCATGATTAATAGTAATAATGCTTGTTTTCATTTGTAAACTCCTACCTTCGAGTGATTGTAGGATGAAAAGTTTGGTGCATGCCTTGCACAATTGATTATAATTATCCTAAAATATCTGAAGTAAAGATTGAATCTTATATCCTGTCAAGGATTTTCTACCTATTCTTGTCTATTAAAAGGAGAACAGTTAGTAATGGTTTTTTAAATGAATTTGGGGCATAAGGATTTGGCCTCTGTGCTAGTTGGAAAATTCTCAAGGGGATTTCCCAAGGATAAATTTCGCAAATATAGAGTAGGAACAAACTCTACTGGATTGCTCAGGTCCTGTCGATCCCTCAAAATCACCTTTTCTTTGCTATATATTTTGTGCTCTGTAGATGAAAGTTGTTTCCTTCAAACCATTTTATTTTACAAGTGACCTCGAGCTCGAGTCTACGGACTTAACCAAATTTCGTTTAAAGATTTAAGAGTATATCCCTCGGGGGCATGTCAAAGTTCCATATGGCCAGGACCTCGGGAACCTTGTGCTACACTCAAAAGGAGCTAAGCTATCTAGGCTTCGGGACTTCGAATGTTCGGGGCTCCGAGATGTTAGAACTAAACAACACTCTAATCCTACCAAAGGAAACCGGTTGACACAGTTACCATAGAGTTTGAAAGGAAATTGGAAGTTTCTAATCAGTTATCATGGGATCTACCCTATCATTAAACCCTAACCAAATTTTTGGTTGCGAAGTAATGTGAGACATCAATCCAAGAAACATCAAGATCTTCCCTGACATTTGGATATACACTATGGTCAATTCACTGTTGACCTACTTTGGGAGTAAAAAGGTGTTAAACAATCGAAATCCCCAATTTTCGAAGTCACAAAGTAACATGGGTCATCGATCTAAGGATCCTTCGGGGCCCTTCTCGACCGTTAGATCGAGTATAGTGATAGAATAGAGTAAGTGGTATCATTAACTGACAACAAGAAGTCATCCCCACCTTATGACCTCTCTGGTAGGTAACCCTTCAGGGAATTGAAGGATTAAGAATGGTAAGGGTCGCGACCTTGTGAATCCCCGAAGTGGTGAAATCCCACCAACCATTAGATCATGGGGAAGAATTTTGGAGAATTGTGAGTCATTGATCTGAGGATCCATTAGGAAACTTTCTCGACCATCTGATACACTAGTGGAAGGACAACATAAGTACTTCGATGAAGTCTTACTAGGGAAAAAGTAAGGCACAAGGGGTGAGAACATCCCGAAGAATTGAATACCGAAGTAAGTGGAAAGGAAGTCCAAGACTTTGGGACTTCGAGGCTTCGAGAGATTTCACATGTTGGTGCATAGGACAAACGTCAAAGTGTTGATAGTCAGAGTATGTGGAAGGAGTTCTAGAACTTCGGAGCTCTAGGACTTCAGGACTTCAGGACATTTGAGGATATAGTATGGTGTGTTAAACATTGAAGCTCCCTCATTGTAGTATCTAACTACAATTGGGTGGACCCGCGTGCTCCTTGGTGATGTGACGTGTCTTGATAGATCCATGTGATGATGTGGGATTGGTCGCAAATTAAGTGTGGAACCCTTTCCCTCATCAAGTATAAATCTGGTGTTAAGTGTGGACAAATCTCAATAGTCGTATTAGGAGTGGATCGATCCCCACCAAATATTTTGAAGCGAAAGGAGACTTCGGGACTTCAGGTCTCTGGAAATGTTGTAAACTTGTACAAGAGTGATAGAGGGAAAAGGATCGGTATTCACAAAGATTGATAAATACCCCCTACAACCGCCCCTCTGGTGGTCATGTCATCGCTAGAGGATGACAACCGAGGTTCTTTCAGTGCCATGTAGGATGGTACGAATGAGGTGGAGCCACATGGCCTTTGAACAACAATACCTAGAGAAGTTCAGGGGGGCATAACTTTTGGCTCAAAACTCAGTTTTGGACAAGTTTATAGTTATTGGAAATCTCTCAAAGAGAAGAAGGCAATGGTGCCCTTATTCAAGGAACTCAAAGAAGTTGTAGGAAGGAAAAAAACTTATAACCCATCTGATCTGACAATCAAAACTTAGCAATTACACACTATGACCTCAATTTTATCAAGACCTTTTTCTGACGATGCATGTGAATATAAAGACAACAAACAAGCTTATATTATAAAGAGAATATCAAATCACATAAAGAAGCAAACCATCAACAAATTGGACACAAGAAGTTGATAATGGAGTTCGGCAAAATCCGCCTACGTCTTCGGGCCTTTGTCTTCAATGAGGGAGGTTTTCTCTATTCAATATTCAATAAATTGAGTGTATATTTATTGAATATTACATTCTAAAAATATTAATGATGAAATATGTAATATAATAAATAGGTAATATTTTATGAGTGTAAAATTAATAATAATTTTAGTAAATGATGCATGTTTTCACGGTTCCTCATAATATTGTTTGTAATTTTGGAAATAAATTATCTAAATAAATTAGTTTTTAATTGTAATTTATCTTGATTTGAAATTATTTTCAATTTTTCAAAAATATAGTTTGATCACGATGTTATTTTATTTATTTAATGATATAGTTTGATCATGATATTATTTTATTTTCATCCAATTTTATTTTAGAAATAAAAATATTATTAATTAAAAAATTTAAAATAATAATAATAATAATTTTGAAGGTGTTAAAATTTATCATAATTTAATTGTTAATCTATATATTTTATTTTCATTTAATTTTATTTGAGAAATAAAAATATTATTAATTCAAATTTTTAAAATAATAATAATTATTATTATTTTGTAGGTGTTAAAATCTATTATAATTTAATTGTTAATTGGTAGTGAGGATAACTATTATCATTTGTTATTCTATGAATATAGGTTGACTCATTATCATTATATATAAATACAAGCTAACTCATCACTATTATTCAGTGGTGATTCCTAAAGAGGTAAATTTTCACTTTTGCTAAATACCTCTAAATCTTACGTCATTAACTTATTTCCTTATATTTACATGTTCTTAACTAATTAAAAAAAAAAAAAAATTAAAAATGGATGTGTGGGGTCTTGTTCATGCATTATATTTGGATAAATTAAAAACAAACCATGCATTGTAGTGTGATGCTTCCTCAACTTCTGCATGTAACCATTGCCTGAAAGCATCTGTGTTGCTACCAAAGAACTGTATGTCTCTAGGACAATAGGTCCATAGTAACAAATACAACCAACCAGACCAGCAATATAGATAATCTCTAAATGTTGAACAATCAAAGAGTATCCAACAAGAGCCATCAAACTTGGTCTGAGACATTATTTCACAATAGTCTGCATATGAGATATCTAGAGTATAGATATAGATATACACTTGTCCTTGGAAAGGACCTCCAGTAATTATTCCTCTAGTTATGCTCTGACTTGTTCTGAAATAACTTTAAAAAGATCTTAGATGATTCTTTGACTGTACCCAGCTATTCAAAATATTTATGCATGCTGGACTAGATTTAATGCAACACTCTAGACACTCAAAACAATAACAATATTTACAATTATTACATACAAGGATCCATTTGAATCCTGGTGGAGCATCTGGTATGCTTAAGGAGGATGAAGCCATTTTATGGTTTTATCTTTAGCTTCTCTGGTGAGCAGATCAGCTATGCAATTATCTTTCCTTGGCTTATAATGGATGTCAAAGTCAAATCCATCCAGCCATAAGCTCCATCTGAGAACTCCATTATTTCCCTATTCCAGAAGTCTTTGATTAGTCAGCATGCCTTTCATATGCTTTAAATCAGTTCTGACAATAAAATGAACAGGTTTTAAAAACAATCTAAACTTCTTAATCCCATTTTTTACAGCTAATATTTCTTTATGGGATGAAGGATATTTAGATTCTGTCTCACTGAAACATCCAAAATCATATATACAGACTTCTTCCAGCTTTGGTCCATTCTTCTGAAGCAATACAGCTACCCACGTATCATTAGAAGCATCTGTCTCTAAGATGAGTTGTAATGAAATATCTGGAAGATATAACTTTGGCAGGTTCTGGATTTTTTGTTTTATTACTTGAACAGTTGTTGTCATATTATTATTCCAAGGTATTACCTTACTCAGGCGCTTATGAAGTATCCTTACATCCTTAGCCTGGCTTTCATAGAATTGTCTAATATAATTTAGACAACCTAGGAATCTTTGCAATTGTTTTTGATCCAGAATCTCATCTAGAAATTCAGAGAGTTTCTTCAGCACATGTCCCTGTAACTCAACTGCTCCCTTGGAAAGAATAAGTCCTAAATATTCAATTCTTGTCTGAGCCCAACAAAGATTAGACTTGCTTAAAACCAAACCATGACGGAACAATAGATCATATACTGTCTTCAAGTGTTGTACATGAGATTTAGTATCGTAAGAACAAACAATAAGATCATCTATGTATACAATGACAAAATTCAAATGTTTAAAGATATCGTCCATCCTTTTTTGGAATTCTGAGGGTGCATTTTTCAGTCCAAAAGGCATGACTCTCCATTGGTATTGTCCATTAGGTACAACAAAAGTTATTTTGTACCTATCTTTAGGAACTATCCCTATTTGCCAAAATCCACTCTTTAGATCAAACTTACTAAAGATGTTGCATTTACCAATCTTAGAGAAAAGCAATTCTTTATAAGGAAGAGGAAATCTTATAGGAAGTAGAGCTTCATTTAAAGCTCTGTAATTTATAACCATTCTAGGCTTTCCTCGTTTCTGTTCACTATGTTTATTCACATAAAATGTTGGGCAAGCCCAAGGGCTTCTGCTTGGTTCTATTAGCTTTCTCTCTAGGAGTTCTTTTAACTCCTGCTAACAATATTCAATTTCTCTAGGAGACATATGGTTGGCTGAGGCCTTTTGTGGTTTTGCAACATAATCTTCTCTATAGGGAAGACTAACAAAATATTTTTCCCTTGTCTAGAAATCATTAGGATGATCTGATGTATAGTCTTTTTCTATCTTTTCTTTAACATCCTTAATTGCTTCTAATCCATGTCTTTCTGCATTGTTTATTATCTTTTGGATTCAGACTAACTTCTCAGCAGTATCTTCTATCAGTGGGAGAGATTTCTTTACTACAATCCTTGATTCATAGGAGGACTTACTAGAGACCGTTATAAGTTTTCCCAAAATTGTAATCTGTACAGAATTGCTACCTATTGTAAATGGTAAACATCTATTTACAAAATCTTGTCCAAGCAAGATATCTTCTCTAGTGTCAAAGCAATAAATATTGACAGCTACCTTTTCTCCTTGTATGATAATTGGAAAGTCAGGGGCAAAAGACTGGATTCTGATCTCAGTCTTATTTACGGCTCTGAAAGCAATGTCAATAGGCTACCAATAATAAGATGGTATCGCTCCATATTTTTCACATGAATTCATAGCGCCTGTATCAAGTTGTGCATCTAAAGCATACTGCAGATATCCTAAAACTTTTATATCCACAGAAACTACTAGTCTATCTTCAAAACCATTAATTTGTTTAGACTCACTAGTTTCAATTTCTGTGTCATGACCAAACATTTCTCTTTCCCATTGTTCATCTCTTTTATTCCTGAGAAAGTTTAGTTCTTCCTTTTCCATTTTGATATTTTTCCATAGCTCAACAATTACTTTTTCTTTTTCTTTTACTGATTCTTCTAGATGCTGAATAGTTTTATCTAGAGAACCATCTTCCTGTTCTTCTTCTCTTATTTCTTTCAAAGAGGTAAAGATATGTTTCTCTACCTTATTGCCTTTAGGTTTAGATGAAGTGAAATCAAAATATTTTGGTGTATAATCCTGAATATTCACCATGCTTGGTTGCTGGTGTCGGGCAATTTGAGAAGAGAGAAGAACAATATGAGCTTGATATCTTTTTAAAAGTTGAAACTGTCCAGGTGTTAACCTCTTCAGTTTCTGTTCTAAGACAGACCTCTGATGAAGAAGAGAGAGGAGGTCAGAAAAGGTGGACATCATTTTGATGTCGAGGAAATTCATAGTATCAGTGATTTGTGATTGATCAGAATCAGATTGGTAGTCAACAGTGGGAGTATCAGATTCGTCAAACTCAGTTAGTGATAGAAATTCACCATCTGAATGTTCATAAACCATTTCCCATTCGACAGGATCATATCCTGGTTGGAAGAGATCCATTATCTTCGCTTGAAATTTGGTTTTATGACGCAGAGGACACTGAGAAGCCTAGTGGCCAGGATTTTTACAGATAAAGCAAGTGGTTTTTCTTTCTTCAGTTGGTCTTGGCCTGCGTTTAAAATAGGCTTTTCTAGGTCTTTGGGTGTTTTTACTAAATCTTCTAGGAAACGTTTTTTTAAAGAACTGAATTTGTTTTTCCTAGAGCATTTAAAACAACCACAATCTTTCCTACATGAGTCTTTCTTTTTATTCTGCTTCTGACAACCAAAGTGATATGTTTCAGCAAAAGTATCATAGATACTTGAGTCAAACCCTAATTGATTTTTAACAGATTTGTTTGTCTGTCTTCTTAAACATTCTTTCTGTAGGGATGTGACTACATGTTCATGTAATCATGCTAAAGAAAGTTCTTCTAGACCAATTTCCATGGTTTCTAGTCTTTCTCTAACAAGATCGGGAATTTTTCTAGGCATGGCAGAAAGATATTTTCTTAGATATGCCACATTGTCTGGATCAGGAGCTTTGTATAAAAGATCCTACATAGTACATAAAAATTCAGGTAGTTGAGAAATATGACATAGTCGTTGATTCATAAACACGTCTGCATAATGTTCAGAATCTATTTTAGTGCTACCATAGAATTCATGTACTACAACTTTGATAAGATCTTCTATTGGATTATCATGATTCATTATTCTTAGCTTATCAGCTTCATTGACTCTGTCCCACCAGAGTTCGAGGTTTCCAGTGAATCCCCAAGTTAGTCTAAGGGCTAACTCATTCTAGGCAACTATGTTTCTAAATATAATCTTCTGAGTTTTTTCCCAAGCCTGCCATTTCTGAAATACGATCATCATCTCATTACGAGATCTGCAATTCAGATTAGAAACTGGGGCTGGTTCTATGTTTTCTCTGCTAAAAGAAGCATGTTCAGAAGAATTTGCTGGATCAAATGGAACCTTTTTATTGGAACCATATTTAGCATTGCACCATTTCTCCCATGCAGATTGGAAAGGATTTCCTCCTGCAACATCATCAGATGATCTAGGTGCATTGGCATTTGACCTTTCAGCTTCATCTATCCCTTTTGTAAAAGTGACTTGAGGGATAGTCTTTTGATGTTCAGATTTAACTTCTTCTTTTAAAGAAGAGAGTTGTGATTTGACTAAGTCTAGCTTTTCTTGTGCTATCAAGACAACTTGAGCTATCCTTAAAAGAACAGGATTAGCCACTTCTGTAGCTAGTTGATTCAGAGTTAAATATTTCTGATCTTTGGTAGAAGTAGAAGTTGTTCCAAACCATTTGTAAGAAGCTTTCTTTTCTAGCTCATCGTATTTGATAGGAGATGAAGGGGCTTTCTCCTTATCATAAGATTCTTTCAAACTATGTATTGCAGTCTGAATTGTATCTAATTTCTCTAAAATCTGTACAAGTTGGGATTTGAGAGTCTCTTCATTTTGTTCAAGATTATCAATCTCAGAATGTAGACCATTCATGTGTGATTTGGTCTGCATGATGTCTTGTGCCATATCATCCAGATTTTGAGCAAGACAGACAGATTGATAGTTTGCATAATTATGTAAACTCACAACATCTTGATATTTCTCAGCATCTTCTTTTCTATATTGAATAAAGTCTAGGTCTGCTACTAAGTTATTTTTGAAAGAGGGAGTATGATTCCCTGGTCCAAGACTTATTTGAGGTAATGTGGCAGACTTGTCTTTGTCTCCTCTAGGCAAAGTATAGTTTATCATCTTGATAAGAGGGACTGAAACTTCTTGACATTCAGAACAATTAGAATGTTGTCCATTGTGCTCAAATTTGGACTGGTAGGTTCTGAAGTTTTTATAAGCAGATGGAATATGTTTCACTGGAAGTTTACCTGAAGACTCATCTTGAGAAGGGATGCCCTTTTGGTAGAAATAACAGTTCTCTGAACCCTTTTGGTGAAACAACAAATGATCATCTAATTTGGATCTATTGGAGACTGGTTTATATACAGCGGTTCGGTAAGAAGTGGATGAAGAAGATGATGTACGTTTTCTAGGATATGAATCTGAAGTACTTGTATTTAAGGAAGACATCTGTCTTTTAAGATCAGGAACTCTTAGACTTTTGGATCTTCCTATTCTCAAAACATTTTCTCCTGATTCATTCCTATCCATTATCAACTGTTGTGCTTTAGCTGGTGCTATTTTAGATTGCACAGGATGATAGTCTACTGACCATTCATCTGGCATTGTTAATTTAGAAAATCCTAAGGTGAGAGGTGTGACATTTCCCGGACCAACCACCACACTTTCGTTTGTTGCACGTTAGATAAGTTTTGAATTTAAGGCTGGCATTTGATAGGAGATGAAGGGGCTTTCTCCTTATCATAGGATTCTTTCAGAATATGTATTGCAGTCTGAATTGCATCTAATTTCTCTAAAATCTGTACAAGTTGGGATTTGAGAGTCTCTTGATTTTGTTCAAGATTATCAATCTCAGAATGTAGACCATTCATGTGTGATTTGGTCTGCATGATGTCTTGTGTCATATCATCCAAATTTTGAGCAAGGCAGATAGATTGATAGTTTGCATAATTTTGTAACCTCACAACATCTTGAGATTTCTCAGCATCTTCTTTTCTATATTGAATAAAGTCTAGGTCTGCTACTAAATTATTTTTGAAAGAGGGAGTATGATTCCCTGGTCCAAGACTTCTTTGACGTAATGTGGCAAACTTGTCTTTGTCTCCTCTAGGCAAAGTATAGTTTATCATCTTGATAAGAGGGACTGCAACTTCTTGACATTCATAACAATCAGAATGTTGTCCATTGTGTTCAACTTTTGACTGGTAGGTTCTGAAGTTTTTATAAGCAAATGGAATATGTTTCACTGGAGGTTTACTTGAAGACTCATCTTGAGAAGGGATGCCCTTTTGGCATAAATAACAGTTCTCTAAACCCTTTTGGTGAAACAACAAATGATCATCTAATTTGGATCTACTAGAGACTGGTTTATATACAGGGGTTCGGTAAGAAGTGGATGAAGAAGATGATGTACTTTTTCTAGGATATGAATCTGAAGTACTTGTATTTAAGGAAGACATTTGTCTTTCAAGATCAAGAACTCTTAGACTTTTGGATCTTCCTATTCTCAAAACCTTTTTTCCTGATTCATTCCTATCCATTATCAACTTTTGTGCTTTAGCTGGTGCTATTTTAGATTTCACAGACTCATAGTCTGTTGACCATTCATATGGCATTGTTAATTTAGCAAATCTTAAGGTGAGAGGTGTGACATTTCCCAGACCAACCACCACGCTTTCATTTTTTGCACATTGGATAAGTTTTGGATTTAAGGATGGCATTGTGGTAGTTACAAACCTAAGATAGATTATGGCATGTAACTGGGCAATTTCTGAGGATTCTGCCATGTCAAAACCAGAAAATTGGACATAACCTTGTGGGAGAGAGGAAATATATGGATTAGTCAACGAAACTTGGAATCTGGGTAACGTTGATGACCAGATTGATCCATTATGCAGAGGATATTGGAAGCCTGATATTATAGCATCTAAAAATGGATTATGACGTGAATCTATTATACAACTGAGAACTGAGGTGTTTAGACCTGGTCTAACAAGAGGATTTATTCCGAAATGGATAAGACCAATATGAACAAATTTAAACCCATGTTCTAATCCCCAATCTATATCAGATTGTTGAATCAAAGGGATTTGATATACACTCTGTCCTAAATATACAGGAACATTATGGGAATAGTATCGGAATAGAGTGGAGGCTCTAAATTTGAACATTGGGAGATCATAAACTTTAGATGGCTCAATTTCAGGCATTCGCCAATTTACATCAGGTTCATACTCTTGAGCGACTAGTCTAGTATTATATAAGGATTTAGAATCAGAGGAGTTACTAAGAAAATGTTTATACCATTTGCTTGGTTTATATGAGACAACAGAGTACAAATCATAGGATGTAGACAATTCAATGCACAAACAAGACCCCACACATACTTGGATAGGAGTTATGTATATAGTTTGTGCATTGGATTTGGATAGGATTTATATATATGGTGGCCTATTTTACCTATTTTACCTAGACCACTATAGACCTGGCATGGTGGCATGGATGGTAGGCATGAAACAACCCCTTATCCTTCTCCCTATTACTTACATGTTTCTCAAGTACCCACCTATAGACTTATACATGTTAGCCCTAGACCATGAACTTCATTAATTGCTTAAGAGCCACTACTGCTTAGGCCTTCTCTTATTAGTAGCACAACATCGGATCAACCCATTATTACTATAAAGACTTACCACCAAGACTTCACACATCTAATTTTTTATTTTAAATTGTTTTTTATTAGTTAAGAATATGTAAATATAAGGAAATAAGTTAATAAGTTAATGATCTAATGTTTAGAGGTATTTGGAAAAAGTAAAAATTTACCTCTTTAGGAATCACCATTGACATGGTTTTCTATATATATATATATATATATATATATATATATATATATATATATATATAGCTATGAGACTCGAACCATGTTTGACGACAGAGGGAAATACTAAATCAACGCAACGAATCACAAGGGCTTCAGGGTTTTGGAGTGGGAAACAAGGAGGAGGAGCAGTATAAGTGAGGCATTTGGAATGGTTTTTTTGATGATTGGCCAAGGACATCCCAAGATCTATATCAGGGATCAAACCTAATTACAAGAGCAAGATATATTTGGAATCTCAAATGGAATCTTTAACTATTCTCTGTAATGATCTCGTGCCTTCTTTGAATTTGTATGGAATATCAAATGATAATAATGTTACGATGAAATATTTATGGCAAGGTGTAAACCACAACAGACAGAACGACACCCAGAAATGAACTCTATACTCAAGTATGCTAGATAAATAGAAATGCTAACAAGAGAAGGATAAGATCCTACCTTGGCCGGATATCCAAAGAAGACCACGATTGAGCTCACGACCGAAATGTTGATGCCTGCAAATTGTCCTCAACAATCAAGATATACAAGCATATAGAAATTATATAGAAAGTTAGCATATAAACTAGCATAATCCATTAACATGTATAACAAAATATTCCCATGGAAAGTAATGTAAATATTTGCAGCATATAATTGGATGAGAAAAGAGTATTTCTAGTAATGTAATCAACAGAATTACATAGGTGACAAACTTTTGTAATGACACATATCATAACCGAGAAACTAAGTCCCTCTAGTTGGTCCTTCACCACTTCAATCCTCCACAAAGGCAAGCTCACAAGTAGTAGGATCAATTGAGTTTCTCCTTCTCAAGATAGGAAGAGCTTGGGGGTTGAACATAAGAAGTTCATACTTTCAAGGACAAAGGGATGCATTCTCAATACGAAGTTAAATATCTCTAGAGTGTCTTTTCTCTCAATGATGTTTATGTTCAAGGCTTGTATATGGCTTAATTTATAGCCTCCAAATGGAATTGAAGGGTCGGGTTGGAGCGTTTCCAATATATGAAAGATCAAGGATCATGGATCTCATGACATGGCATGAAAACTCGACATATTTTTTTATTTTTGAGCACAAAACCCGATGTACGGGAGTTGTAATGGAGCAACATGTGTATACGCAATCTATCTAACTGTGACCCACGTATATGTGCAATACTTTCAATTTTTGACTTTGGAGTGAGAAAAATGGGGGATCTTGAGTTTGCATAGGGAAATGGAAGGTGATCAAAGAAATATTCATGGAGTGTGGAAAAAATTGATATAACAAATTCCCCCTAATGTGTGAAGTCAGAGGAGACAATGTGATGTCTGAAATACATTATAATTCCTATAAGTGGAGTAATGAGGACCCAGCTGGAAAAACTAGTTACTCCATTAGAATATTACATTGGAGTAAGGAGGATGCCAAACTAAATTACATTGAAAATCCATGTGGACATATAACAAATAGTTGTTCATGGACATGAATAGGAAATACAAAGTGGACACATGCCATAGGCTGTCATAGTCACAAACAAGACACAGTGGAGTCCAATCTCAAAATCAAATGAAGATATATGTATACAATGGAGTACAATTTGATCTTCCATGATCAATGAAGTCATATAGGTACTGGTCCGATGAAATACAGCAACAAATATGAGATCCTGCTACTGTGAACTGGAGGTCTTCTACACTATCCATCGAAGGTGAAATTCTACATTATGTGAATAAAGGAGTTGAAGTCAAACATAAAAATACTTCATTTTATTATCAGTTGTTGAGGTATACCATTAAAAAACGCAATACAACCCACCAATAATGAAAGTAGGTGTCAAGACACTGAGTACATTCCACAAGTGTGAATAAGGGTGTTGAGTTAGAACACTTGAAGAATCTATCAATCAAGAGACATTAATGTATTCTCAACTGTTGATGGTGGGAGAACCTGCCACTGATGACTGTAAGCCTCTAGGTACTCATATAACCTATGCCTCGATTCCAGAATAAATGAGTTGAATTTGATGGAAGGAGACCCATTGAAATCAGAGAATTAAGGCATCTCCCATCATTCAGAATGAGGTGCAAAGAAAGAACATGATGATTAGGAAGTGCCTAGATGAATAGGATGTTCATGAACCAATGACCATGTGCATCTCTGGTGAGCACCAGATGCAAGTCGTACATGAAAGAGACCCTCTGACCAGCAGCCAATAATGAAAACTACCGACAAAGGAGAGGAAACCACCAATAGGGTCTAATGGAACCAAGACATTTCACGAATCCCAATGTGTGAATAGATTTATTGTCATCGAACACAAGGGAAACCCCCTAGTCAGTGACCAATGGAGAGATGCCATCTTTTGGGTTCAAGTTCACCTACCAATGATGAAATTATTCCCAGGTGCAAGGTAGGACAATAGATTCATGTGATTTTGAGGTTCACTTGTAAGGGGATGGCCAACATGCAAAGTCAAGAGTTCTGAGAAATGGTCGACACAAGATTAGACATCCTTTGAAAAATAGCATGAGATAGATGAATAACTCAGGAATCATAGACTTAACATTGATCATTAACAAATGTTTGTGACACAGGAGGCATCAACAAACTCTCCATAGGGACTATAAGAATAATCGGTTGGAGGAGTAGACTCTAAGTGTAATACCCCTAGGGCGAACCCAATTGTAAATGTAAAATGAAAATGTACTTAAGTTGGTGAGTTGTTTGATATCATTTTTGTATTCACCTTCCCTGGTATAGTGTGTGCATGTACTACACAATAAAATGATGAAGTGTGCACATTCCATGATACCGCGTGCAGAAACTTAAGTGCGCGCGATTTTGAGGCCAGAGAGCCTTTGTGTATATGTTGTGTTTTATAGGCTGGTGAGCCAGTTTTGTGATGATTATGCAGAGAGCCTAGATGTTAAAGGATAGTGAGCCTATTTTTGTATATGTCTCATCATTAATATAAAATACATCGTTGTGCGCAAACCGACCACGATAAAAGAGTATAGGAGACTAAACTCCACTAGTTAGGGAAAGGGGGGGCTCAAAGTTAAGGAAAAGGGGCTAAGCTAGGGAGCTTAAGCCAAAAAGGAATATTATATTAATATTTCTTAAGTATAAAGTATGGATAATTATTTTATCCTAAGTTCTAAGGTTGGGGACAAGTGGACCAAAGTAGCTCCAAACATGACAAGTGTCAAGTTGGGAACATGAATACATATAGTTTGGACTTAGTTCATTTTCCATCTTCAGTCATCCATTCAATCTTTCCATGATCATTCACTCACTGAGTCAGGTGTCCTCAGTGCCTTCCTGTCACTGTACTTGAGCCTATATCTGTATCCATACCGGTTGTGTAGTTGGTTAGCTTGGGAGCTGGATTGAAGACGCGGGTTGTCAAGCCCATGGGATATTGAAGAGGTGGGTTGTTAGGCCCGTGAGAAATCTCTTTGGGTGAGAGAATTGTTGGGAATTGATTTCTCAAAGGTTATAAACTACATCTACAGGCCTTTGAGACTTCCTATCCGGCCTATTGCTGAATCCCAGAAAGGAAGTGGGGAAGCCGAAGGACTGTTGAGCAAAGAAGGGGCACACTTCTTGAGGTGAGACATGCATGTGGGGAATGAGGGATTGTAGGCTGTTGGTTTGAGTTGGCAGATGTGATGGAGTCTTTCATGTTGTCATTGATCCATCATCCTGGTTAGGAATCCCTTTATCTGGGTGGATTTTAGTCCCAGCTCAGGGGCGACCCACTGCTAAGAGTGATGATCAGTGTGGCCTAAGGCTGGGAGGTTCGTGGAAGGTCTACATGCAATTGGTGATATTCTTACCAAGACAAGTATCAATTGTGTGATAAATTTACATTTTACATTATTATTTATGTGTTTATTTTTATGGGTATTGTTTGTTTATGCTGCATGTATATGTTTACTGTTATTTCGGTATGAATCCATGCATTTACAGAATGTATTTTTCTGTTTACGTTTTATATATAAAGTTCCATAAGAATTATGTGTGTATATGTTTTAATTGCATGTAGTTCGAAATATTTATGTGGCATAGCTCAGTTGGATGATGGGTATGTTACAGTATGTTGAGAAGAGAATAAAAGTATTTTCTAGAGTAGCATGGCCCGACCTGGGTGGTCGGGGATGTTACAACACGGTATCAGAGCTTCAGTTTTCAACACTGAGCCTGGATGGGCCGAGCAAGTTGAGTTGAAGCGAAATTTCACAGAGGATTGATTTCAAAGTGGCCATATCTCAAGTTACATAGCATCCATGGTAAAAAGTAATAGAAATTGTGCAGAATTGGGAAAATCCCCAATTTTTATTATTAAATTCATGGGAAAATGGAGAAATTTGGCCATGCGGTGAGATATTCTTTATTTAACATCTGTTCTAACAAATTCAGTCCTGGAATTGGTCGAATTTGAAGATTTAGTGAAGCCATGACAGATGGAGCGAAATTAGTTGATTAAAATTCTCAATTCGTGAATTGAGTGTGGGAAAAAATCGTTCTAGAAATGTCAACCCACGGAGATTTGTTGTTGCAGAGGTTGAACTGGTGTTATCGGGGTGAAATTGAACAAATTTGATAGTTGCAGAATGTCTATGGTAAAAATGGGGAAAAAGTTAGAAAAAATCCCCAATTTCTGCAGCGGAATTCACGAGGAATTAATGCACATAAAAATGAATGTGCGCAGGTGGGTGCACTAAAATTCATGATGCATAGTGAAAATATTGTGATATGTAAAATTTGGCACTACGCGGAAGAATATTGGTGTGTGGATGTGTGTGCTAAAATTCGGCATTGCACGGAAAAATATTGGTGTGTGGGTGAGCGCACTAAAATTTGGAGTTGCACGGAAAAATATTGGTGTGTGGGTGTGTGTGCTAAAATTTGGCACTGCGCAGAAAAATATTGGTGTGTGGGTGCACGTGCTAAAATTTGGCGATGCACAGAAAAATATTGGCATGTGGGTGTGCGCGCTAAATTTAGCATTGCGCGGTGCGGATTGAGTGATGCATGCATAATACTGGAGCGCAGTGTGCACACACACAATAATGGCATGTGTGGTGTGTGAAGTATTGGCAGAGCGCAAAGGAATTTTGTTGGTGCGCGCGCAATGTGGGTAAATGTTGTCGTGCAACAATTTAGTTATTGGTTCACGGAGAGTATTGGTGGGCGATGGGGGTGTACTAAACTTTGGCATGGTGTAGCGCATAGAGTGAAATACGTGTGGAATATTAGCGCATGACAAAAAAATGGTATGCGACACAAAAATAATTGCATGCAACGGGTATTAGTGCAAGAACCACAATTTTGCGCGGTGGATATTAGCGCTCGACACAAAAGTAGTGCACGCTAGGTATTGGCACGACAGAGAAGTGATGCACAACGGCTATAGGTGCGCGGAGCATGATTTACCTTGTGGTGTTGTTGCACATGGTAAATATGGGTGTATAGGTTGCAATTTGTGTGTGCGGAGTCGTTTGGATGATGAACAACAACAAAAAACCAACGAATTTCTGTGACATTTTATACTTTTTGAACATCATCTTTTTGCATCACGTTTTTTAGGCCCTTAACAGCGTTTTTAGCTACTCAAAAACCACGAGAACATATTATACCAAGGTACACTCTATCTCTTCAGATCAAGTAAAAGAGCTCTGATAGATCTTTCTAATGGTGTAAACCATTCGTCAAATGGAGCTTCTATAAGAAAGTTACAGCACAAATAGTGGAGGGTAAATTTTAAGACCCAACTAACTTCAAAGAGCCATAACTTGCTACTCTGGAATCAGATTGACACGAAGGAGAAGTCAATGTAAAGATATTGAACAATAGAAGACATTCCCAGAGCTGAATTAAATTATTGGGCATGTTAAAAATGTTTAATATGGAAAATAAGGTACTTGTAGCATTCTAGACCAAAAACACGAAATGGCTTAGAAATTCAACAGGTTGTAACTAGCAGCCCAAAACCTAGAAATAGGTGAAACTTGGATCGAGTGCCCATAATATGTATATGAAGAAGAAAAATTGATATCCTACAAAAAATACAATGGATTAGGTGTAAAAATGCATAATTACAGGGAAGAGTTGCAACAAGTTGAAGTGGGAACGGAAAAATTAATGGGCAATTTCAAATAACCATAACTTTCTGCTCAAGACTCGGAATTGAGCATGGGAGACGGCGTTCGAAAGGTGTTGGACAATAGAATATAAATATTCACCCAAAAAAATGATTTGGGCATTCATTTTTTTAGGAAATCAGAAGAAATAATTCTAATATATTATTGAACCAGAATGGTTCATATTTTTCATGAAATTATTGAGTCAGTTAACTTGAAAAAGTTTTATTTGTTGTACATTTTGCAGAGTTAACAACAAGTAGATCAGATCGGGATCAGCACATAGTCTAGAGGAATGGAAGATGCACAAGGGACTTACAGTCAGGAAGATGAGATCAGAGGGATGGATTTCCATTTGTGAATTGAAGGAACAAACTCCAATGGACATGAAGAAGGAAGGGATGAAAACATGAATATGGTAGAGACCATTAAAAATTTCCAAAAGGATGTCCAAATCCATAAAGCTGATAACAAAAGGATTATGATATCCAAGGAGAAACAAGAGGACTTCAACATGAATTTAATGCATAGCTTGAACATAATAGAAAAGAAATTGGATAAGGAGAGTGGCTCAAGCAAATCAGGAAGTCACAGGTCTCCTAATGAGAAAAAAAGAGAAAGAAGTGTTAGAAGACATCATCATCACTCCCCGAGGCATTCCAATAAGAGGGCACATAGAAACTCAAGTCCATCCCCTGTCAAGAAGCATAAGAGGTCTGGGGTGGATGAGCTACGAGGAAAAATGAACAAAATCAAACCTCCTACATTTGATGGTGAGTACAAGAAGGATGCAGATGGAGAGACATGGTTGTTGGGCATGAGAAAGTATTTTCAATTGCATAATTATTCATCTCATGCAGAAGGAAGAATTTCCATCTATCAACTCAAGGTAAAAGCATCCATGTGGTGGGATCAGCTTGTGCAGGTGCAACACATTAAAGAAAAAAGTGTTACTTGGAGGGAATTCAAGAAGTATTTTGAGAAGAAATACTTGACTAAGAGATACTATGACAAGAAAATGAAAGAGTTCTTTGAACTCAAGCTTGGAAATATGACCATAGATGAATATGAAAGAATGTTTTTGGAATTGTTGAAGTATGTCTCTTTCATCAAGGATGAGACAGTTAAGATTCAGAGGTATTTGAGTGGATTTCCATCATTCATCAGTGAAAAAATATAGTATGATGATCCCAAGATATTGGAGGAGACCATAAGGTGAGCTAAATGCCTATATGATCAGCAAAAATCAAGGCCAACTTTCCAAAAATCTTGGGAAGACAAAAATAAATTCAATATGGATCAGAGGAAGAAGGGAACTAAGCCACCATTCTTCATAAATAATCCTCAGGGACAAACGACTTCTAGAGAACCTAGAACAATTGAGACAGGGGGTCAAAGGCCAAGGAATCCACCTATTCAATGTTGGGGTTGTAAAGGGGACCATATGTTCAGATATTGTCCTCTCAGAGGTGAAAAAGTGAGGACTATTCACAATGTACATCAATATGAAGCAGTGGAGGACATGGGCCGAAATGTACCAAGGATCTATGCAGGCCTGGACAACAAGAAAGCAGAGTATCAGTGATTGAAGTGGAAGGAATGATTAACAACCAAACCATTGTTATTTTAATTGATTCATGAGCTAGTCATAGTTATATAGATCCTAAGATGGTGGAAAGTTTTCATTTTCCAAGAAGGAAGCATGGAAAATCTTGGTTGGTCCAGCTGGATACTAGAGCCAAAAGAAAAGTTAATGAGATCGTTAATTCATGTCTTATGGACATGAATGGACTGAACACCAAGGCAGATTTGAACATCTTTCCTTTAGGTTCCTATGATTGTCTAATTGGGATGGATTTGTTGGACCTGCATCATGATATCCTATACTATCATAACAAGGCATTTACTTGCTTGGATGAGGAAGGGAACCTAAGTAAAGTGTAGGGAATTCCCAGGGCAGTAACCATTAGAGAAATTTCAGCATTGCAACTGAAGAAATGTTACAGAAAAGGGTGTCAAATATTTGTAGCACATATGGAAGAGACACCTAAAGATAAGGTGCCGAATTTGGAACATCGTTCAGTCCTGGAAGATTTTGAATATGTGTTTAAGGAGGTACCAAGACTACCCCCAAAGAGAGATATTGGTTTCTCTATAAATTTAATGTGTGTCAAAGACTCCTTACTGAATGAGTACACTAGAGTTGAAGGAGTTGCAAATGTAGCTTGAACAACTTTTGAAGAAGGGGTATATACGCCCAAGTGTTTCACCTTGGGGTGCCCCAGTATTTTTCATGAAGAAGAAAGATGGGACATTAAGATTGTGCATTCATTTCAGACAGTTGAATAAAGTGATTGTAAATAACAAGTATCCTCTACCAAGGATTGATGATCTCTTTGATCAATTGAAGGATGTAAATATATTTTCAAAGATAGATCTCAGGTCAGGATACCACCAGGTAAGGATTAAAGAGGAACATATCAGCAAAACCACCTTCAGGACAAGGTATGGTCATTATGAGTTCAGAGTGGTGCCATTTGGGTTGTCAAATTCACCAACCGTTTTCATGAGCTTAATGAATGGTGTTTTCCAAGAATATTTAGACAAGTTTTCAATTGTCTTTTTGCATGACATCCTTGTATATTCCAAGTCAGAAGAAGAGCATGAGCATAATTTGAGGATGGTGTTGCAAGTATTATGGGAGCATAAGTTGTATGCCAAATGGAGAAAGTGTTAATTTTATTAGAAGCAAATTCATAAATTTGGGACATATCATTTTAGAGGAAGGGGTAGTAGTGGATCCTGAGAAGATAGAAGCCATTAGAGAATGGTCAACACCAAAGAATGTGACAAAAATTGAAGGATTCTTAAAAATTGGGGCACACCCAATCACGTCCTTGCAAAAGAACGGTGTGAATTTTCAGTGGACAATGGATTGTGAAAAGAGTTTACAACACTTGAAACAATTATTAAAAAGTTCTCCAATACTAAGGATTGCAGACCCAAATGAAGACTTCATTGTATGCACAGATGCATGTAAAGAAGGACTTGGTGGAGTCCCCAGTCAAAATGGGTTTGTTATATGTTATGAATCAAGGAAGTTGAAGGAGCATGAAATACACTATGCCACTCATGATTTGGAGTTGGAAGCCATAGTGCATTCCTTGAGGAAACAGAGACATTACCTCATGGGGAAAATGTTTGAGCTGAGGATAGACCATAATGGTTTGAAATATTTATTTAATCAACCAACTCTAAATTCTAGCAAAAGCATATGGTTAGAATTTCTAAGTGAAAATGACTTTGATATAAAGCATATCAAAGGGAAATAGAATAAATTGGTTGATGCACTTAGCAGAAGAGTGCATGAATTGCATGCTACAGCCATTAGCATCTACCAATCATATTTGAGACACCAAATTTCGGAGGCTGCAAAATTAGATTTGCAATACAAGGAATTAGTAGAAAAAATACAAGAAGGTAATTTGCAGCAAAAAATTGAAGAATATAATCTAGATAATGATTAAATTATGAAGTACAAGAGAAGAATTTATGTACCAAATTCCCAGGAATTGAAAAATCTGATATTGAGAGAAATGCATAACGTACCTTATGCTGGAAACCCAAGTTATCAGAAAACTATTGCAGTTGTGAAAATCCAATATTATTGGCCAGGCATGAAGAAAGAGGTTGTTGATTTTATTGTCAAATGGTTAGAATGTCAAAAGGTAAAAGTTGAGCATAGACACCCAGCTGGTTTGCTACAACCATTACCCATTCCTGACTGGAAATAGGCAGTTGTAACATGGATTTCATCACCAAGTTGCCCATAACAAACAAGCAACATGATTCTATCATGGTAGTGGTGGATAAGCTTACTAAAGCTGCCCATTTTATTACAGTTAAGCTCACTCACAAGGAAACCAACATTGTTGATATTTATATGAGATAAAGTGCTTGATTACATGGTATACCCAAGACAATTGTGTCTGACAGAGATGCAAAATTTACTTTGAATTTTTGGAAGGGATTATTTAATGGATTTGGAACAAATTTGAATTTTAGCTTAGTTTATCATCCATAATAAAATAGACAAACGGAGAGAGTGAATCAAGTGATTGAGGATATGTTGATGATGTATGTGATGGATAAACCATCAAAATGGGAAGACTACCTACACTTAGTAGAGTTTTATTATAACAATGGGTACCAAACATCTCTAAAGATGAGCCCATTTGAGGCACTTTATGGCAGAAAGTGCAACACACCGGTAAGCTAGGATAACCCACCAGATAGAGCAGTGGTTGGGCTAGATTTACTCAGGGAAATGGAGGAGAAAATGTTGAAAATAAAACAAAATTCAAAGGTTGCCCAAGACAGGCAGAAAATCTACGCTGATAAGGGAAGAACTCACAGGGAATTTAAAGTTGGGGACCATGTATTCTTGAAAGTGAAAGACAACAGAAGTTGCCTGAAGTTGGGAAATTGTTAAAATTTGGCAGCTTGCTATTGTGCGCCATTTGAAATCCTAGAGAGGATTGGTCCAATGGCTTATATGATTGCATTACCTGCATCTATGTCTGTTCATAATGCATTCCATGTATCATTGCTCCATAAATATATACATGATGCTAATCATGTTATTGATTGCAATGTGATTTAGGTGGAGAAAGAAGGCGCTTTCCAAGTGCATCTGGTACGCATTTTGGACCAGAAAATCAAACAACTCCGGAATTGAGCCATAAGGTTTGTAAAGGTCCAATGGACCTGGTACAGTCCTGAGGATGCTACTTGGGAGCATGAGGATGCAATGCAGGCAGAATACCCACATCTTTTTTAGGATTTTTGAAATTTTTTTTGTATATGTGTACATAATGCGCTTAGGACAGTGCATAAATAACGGGAGAGGATTGTAATACCCCTAGGTCGAACCCAATTGGAAATGTAAAATGAAAATGTACTTAAGCTGGTGAGTTGTTTGATATAAATTTTTTTGCACCTTTCCCAGTATAGTGCGCGCATGTACTGCGCAGTAAAATGATGAAGCGTGCACATTCCAGGATACCGCGCGCAACAACTTAAGTGCGTGCAATTTTGAGGCCAGGGAGCCTTTGTGTATATGTTGTGTTTTATAGGCTGGTGAGCTAGTTTTGTGATGATTAGGCTAGAGAGCCTAGATGTTAAAGGCCAATAAGCCTATTTTTGTATATGTCTCATCATTAATATAAAATACATCATTGCGCACAAACCAACCACGATAAAAGAGTATGGGGGACTAAACTCCACTAGTTAGGGAAATGGGGGGCTAAAAGTTAAGGAAAAGGGGATAAGCTAGGTAGCTTAAGCCAAAAAGGAATATTATATTAATATTTCTTAAGTATAAAGTATGGATAATTATTTTATCCTAAGTTCGAAGGTTGGGGCAAGTGAACAAAAGTAGCTCCCAACATGACAAGTGTTAAGTTGGGAACATGGATACATATAGTTTGGACTTAGTTCATTTTCCATCATTCATTCATCCATTCAATCATTCACTCATTGAGTCAATTGTCTTCGATGCCTTCCTGTCACTGTACCTGACCCTGTATCTGTATCCATACATGTTGTGTAGTTGATTAGCTTGGCATATGGACTGAAGAAGCCTTTTGTCAGGCATGTGAGATATTGAAGAGGCAGGTTGTCAGTCCCATGAGCAATCTCTCTGGGTGAAATAATTTTTGGGAATTGATTTCTCGAAGGTGATAAACTACAGCTACAGGGATATGAGACTTCCTTTCTGGCCTGTTGCTGAATCTTGGAAAGGAAGTGGGGAAGCTGTGTTATTGGATAAATCGGTGAATGCAGACATAAACTAATCTCCCTAGATCCACTTGGATCTAGAAAAAAACAAGATGGAACATGACGCTTTCCCTAAGTTACAATCATTGAATTTACTACCAAAGAAGGAATGGATGACATACCTTTGAATATCGCTTCCTTATATCTTTATTGTCCCTTCTTCGTTCTAGTGCTTTTGTGAGATTAGATCTGTGATGACAAAAACCAACCAAACTGAAAGCAACAATAGTAGAATCAACGAAAACTTAAATATGTGATCAAGGAGTCATGTAATAAAATGAGAATGATTTTATGGAAAAGAAACATGCCACCGTATTATATTAAGTAAAAGTGGAAGATACAACCAAATTTCCTTGATGTTGCAAGTTCCCTTTCAGTGGTCCTTTGTTCCAACACACACATACACTTGCTCTGAAATTTGCATGAAGATGATCCACAAAATCTTGATGGACAGATGGAGACCTCAAGCATCAATTGAAATAGGATTCCTCACACAGTCTTCAGCCTATTCTTTCATCAATTCCTTGGTTAATCTTGATTAACCTTTTTCATGAGAAACCCATCATTATATAGGAAAAGGAGAAGTGGTTAAAGAGATTAGGATGATCCCACCAAATCAGAGAATACAGTGGGATCCCAACCATACGGATGCCACCTCACATTCTATAAGATCCCCTTCTACAACGTTCATTAACTTCTTCCTTTCTTTATCTTTCAAACGTCGTCGCACCCTGCCTATATAGAAGCCTGCAGAAATTCCACATGTCAAGTCTAGAGCAGCCTGCGGAAATCTAGCATTTCCACAATGTGTATCACTGCTAGCCTACGACGTCCTTCTAAAAACAAGCTTTGTAAAGGGAGAGACCAGCTACTTTTCTCATGCAAAAGATCCTTTTGAGAGCCTGAACACATTCTCATAGAATCATCATCAGGGTGACCAAAATAATGTGTAATGGAATGCCCCCTAAAGTATAAGGCTGAAACATGTGATAGTCGAAATACTTTGTAAAATGCATGTGTGTGTCAGGAACAAGGAGTGCACCAATCGAGAACCTACAAACAATCAAGAATCTACACAATATTATACCATTTCTGAGGTAGGCATTCCCATGCTCAGACTACAAGTGATTGGAATCATAAATGTCATTCATGGCCACCAATTATACAATGTGGATCCATGCCATTAAAATGCTACATAGACACCAAGAATACACTGTGGATCTATGTACTAGAAAGCTCAAATTAAGACATAGCCATGAGACATACAAAGTGGATCTATGTGTCAATACAAATCATAAATACTCCATCGAAGCCTGGATTGCAAATGATGAGATCCAAGGTCTTCAATCCTGTCATCCATAAGTACGAAACTAGCCATGCTATTACAGGTGCTAAAGTTGAACATGGTAGAAACCACTTGATTACAGGTCATTGATGAAAACCATTAACAAGTGAAAGGGAAATCACCATTAATGTCAATGACTCCCAAGGTACCTTAGTACAATCCAACGAATGTGAATAAATGATTTGAAGTTGAACACTCAATGGAATCTCTTGATCAGGGACTGATGATGTGAATCCACTGTCAAAAGCGAAGAAACCTGCCTTTGAGGCATGCAGGCTCTAAGGTGCTAAATGATTTCTAAGTCTTGTTCCTGGATAATGAGTTGAAGTCGACAAGAAAATACTCATCACAGGAGGGCCTTGATGTATCCCCTATCAATGACATGAAATAAGTAACAGATTTAGGGTAGATCAAAGTATGACAATGATTTGAAACTGACACAGGGAAGGTCAGCATGGTAGGAATTGACAACTGCAGATGGTCGACTCAGTAGAGGGTTTTTTTTACTTCTCTTGAACATATGAATGACACGACAATGGTCTTGGAAGCATTGACTCAAGGATGACCCAAAATATGAACTTGCAGAAGGTCAGACAAGAGACAAATGGATTTCCAAACCCGGATATATAATGATAAAGGGGGTGTCATGTTCAAGTGTGACTATTACTGCCACTAACATAAATACAGAGACACATTTATTTCCCAAATTTTCCTCCACCATTTCTGGCGAGTACCTCTTTATTTTTACGCACCCTAATAAGGAGTGGTTCAATCCCATATGGGTCTTTCGATGTTTGTTTAACGAATCCAAAGAGAGAAAACTCGGGGGTTTTTCATGTTTTGAGAGTCTGAAAAACACTTAAAGAGAACTCTCGTAGTTCCTTTTTCGTAAAATAGTTCAATGAGACTGAAAAAGTGATAACCTACCACCCATCGAACATTTTCTTCAAATACTTTTATGAGTGTTAAAAGAACAAGGTCGCTCGACAATCTTTTCATTTTTATGGGGCGTGAAAAGAGCTTAAAGGATAATCCATGAGTTTTTATTTTCGTGTTACCATGATGAGTACGAAAAGATGAAAAAATTATACTCGGTTGTGTTCTCATTGATTTTTGAGCACAAGAATGAACAAAGATTGAGCTCGAGATTTTTCCTGAAAAACCTAAAAAGTATTTGTACATGTGACAAATGTGAAAACAAATTAAGAAAAGTATTTGTATTCCACTGTTCAGGTTCCTAGATCGTTTACCTGCAAAAGAAATAAACACTCGCAATGCCATTAGAACACTAGGTTTTAGGAAAAATGAATAAAAATAATATAAAAATTAAATAGAAATAGTAAAAAGTGAATAGATATGGGTGAAAACCCTTTTTTACCATTTCATTGTTATTTTGCCAAAAACTTGTCCAAAAATTCTCTTTTTTCCTCAAACTTCCTCTGTCAATTGTGGGAGGTACGGAAAAGTATTCGACGAACGTCTTCCGCCAATGAGGTAACCTCCTTGTCCTCTATCTTTTCCATGGATTAGTTTTCTTTTTTACTGGTTAAAGTATAAGTTTCGAGTCGATTTTTAGGCCGGTAGGCACGCGCAAGTTCCGCCGCAAGTGGTGTGTATCGGGACCTACGTAAATCATCGATTTCCATAGGTGGCCTTTGGTTCACCTATGGAAATTTTGTACTGCGTGAAAACTCTACCTGCGGCGGGCGGAAACTCAAAATTTCATATGTGTTTTAACCAATAAAAAATTACCAAGGATGTGAAATAAGGACGCTAACTTACTTCTTATGGCCCCAGTGCAGGTTTTGATCATCATGATATTGGAGTGGAGGGAAATAGAACATGAGTATGATGATTTCGTCGTCAGGAATGACTCGGGCACCATTAATTCCCTCCGGAAATGAGGGCTCCTAAAATTCTTCAAGATTCACGGCATGAGAGCCCAACTGAGGTTGCTCGAGTACTTGGTCCACATGTGGGATGTGGATCAGTAAGTGTTTCATGTGGGAGTCCACATTCTCACCCTATATATCAAGGATATCTATTTTCTAACGGGGTTGTCACATTGTGGATCCCATGTGACTTTGACAGGAGGCAGAGGTGGTGGTCTTCCTATGAGTGAGTATGTTTGTCGATACTGTGATCCTGAGGCTGAGAGACACAAGGGCAAGGTTTCCATCAGGGGTTTCTGGGATTTACCCCTCCAGACTATTATTTTCACCATTTCACATATGGTGGGGAGTGCATCTCCTCACATGGCGCTCCAGAGTTATTTTCAGTATGCAGTGGAGTGCATGGAGCCTCGAGTTTTTAATTGGTCAGATGGGATCCTTCGCAGTATGAAGAAACAACTGACAAAGTGCAAGAACGGAGAAATAAAACATTTTGGGTATGGATATATTTTGGTGTCCTTCTTCCTCGAGATGGTTCCCCATTTACGTTTACAGGTAGAGTTGGGCATGTCGTCCTCACGGGATCCAAGGATGAAGAGGTGGTGTGACCTCATGGCTCAGCACATAGCGGGCCCCATCATCAAATAAAATAGCGCATTCTTCGACTGGTTGAGGCCTCAGATACTGATGATAGATGACTATGCGTATTCCACCTTGGATTTTAGAGGCAACCCAGACCTGGTTCTACCTAAAGATTCTCAGTGGGAGGATCTAGGTAAGAAGTACATTTTTGGTTTTATAATATTTTTGTGAATTTTGATATATGATTTTTTTTTTATGTTTTTAATCCAAGGACTAATCAAAAATTCTTTTGACAACATAGATGTAGGGCCACATCAACCTCCAGGTACATCCCCTATCTAGAGACGAGGGGAAGCAACCCATGCAGCAGGATGGGATGCCGGTGACTATGAGGTGATCGAGCAGAACCTAGAGTTGTTGATAGCAGATGTCCCATACATCTCTATTGATGAGATCTCAAGGCGTTATTAGCATCATACTGTGGGCGTATCTGGTTCTATTCGACTTCTCTGTAGGGTAGCAGGAGCATTTGTGTGTTATCGCGAGCGGCATCCTTGATGCCATTTTGTAGAAGCCATGGGCTTTATATTTTGATATTTTGGTCTTCGGACGAAAAACACTTTTTGTAAAAACTTTTATGATTATATATACACGAGGCTTCTACCGACTTACTTTTCTTTATGTACAAAATATGAATGGATTTATAAGTGTCTCAAATGTTTGTCTAACACATAATTAGCTAATGCATCAGTTAATGTATTTAGACATTTAGGAATGTGTTGATACTCAATATAATCAAAATGACGTTCCAAGAGGCGAATTCGTAATTATACCCTTAATAAAGTAGGACTTTGGATAGCATAGACATTACTTAATTGTAGTACCACAAGCTGCGAATAAATTCGTACAACAAGGTGACTAATTCCAAGTGAAATAGAGTCGGACAACAATTCGATGACTGCACTATATTTCGCTATATTTTTAGTTGCATGACCGAGAAGAATATCGTGTAGACTGATTAATTCGTTCGTAGGTGTGTATATTTCCCAAGCAGCAGAAGCTAAGTTCTGAGTACTATGACTAGCGCCATCGGTGAAGCCAATGTAGGGTAGTAAAGACACCGACATCTGGAAACCAAGCACAACACAAGGTAAGTAGTTGGGGGTCGAAACCAAATAACGAAAAATCACACAAGAGTATGATACAATAAAAACCACTCATGCAAAGATAACCTAAGCATAGTACTTCTTCAAGTAAATCGCATTTATGGGTTCACTCAAAGGAATGCCATCATAATCCACTAACTCATAGGCTCCCTTCTCCAACACTCATTTGATGATATAAGGGCCTCGTCACATAGCCTCGAATTTTTCAGCCCCTAGTAAATCACGATCTTGTTCGTAGAGGAGAACTAGATCACCCTTAGAGAAAAAACATGGCTTGACCTGTTTGTCGTATTGGGCTTTGACACATTTTTTTTGGGTTTCAATAACTAGGGTGGCATCACGACGGGTTTCATCTAATTACATCAAATACAATAGATGTTCTTCCTCGGCAGAGGTGTTTGGGAGAAGTTCAACAGCTAGCTTCAATGATGGTATCTCACATTCAATCGGCAGGATAGCCTCGATACCATACACTAATTGAAAAGGCGTAAATCCCATGGTAGACTTCACGGATGTTCGATAGGCCCATAATGTTGAAAACAACATCGTGTGCCAACTTGTCTTATGAATTCCTATTATTCATCGAAGCATGGCGATGAAAACTTTGTTTATCGCTTCAACTTGGCCATTGGCCTGTGGATAGTAGGGGGTTGAGTTTTCATGCCGAAGACCCAACTTTTCGGTAAGCTCGGACATCATGAAATTTTGAAAATGGCTACCGTGATCAGTAATGATAGCTTGTGGGATTCCAAATCGAGTGATGATATCATTGAATATGAATAGGGCTACATTTTTTCCAGTATTATCAAATGTAGGCATCGCCTCGGCCCATTTCGTGAAATAATCCATGGCTATGATGATATATCCATGCCCCCCAGCCGAGTGAGGGTTACATGTCATGAAATCAATGCCCCATTTTGTGAAAGGTCCAATGGAATCTACATGGTGTAAAGGAGCGGGGTGAGATATTATCTTTTTATTGTACATTTGACGAGCATGGCACTTTTGGATAGCAATTATATAGTCTTTAAACAAAGAAGGCCAGAAGTAACATGCTCATAAGATATTTTGGGGAGTGGCATACCCAGACATATGACCACCACATGCTCTAGAGTGGCAGTCATTCAAAGCCTTCTCAGCCTCGTCGAAGATGAGACAGTGTTACCCATGATTTTGGTCATCATGATGGTGTATTGATGATGGTGTACTCAGGCTCCTCATAAGAACTTTCTCTTGAGAAAAGTTACATTCATCTCTTCCTAGAAAACTTACTTTTGAAGAGAGTTCGCAGGTTGCTAATATCCTAGGGTGCGATAATGACCCATTCTCGTAGGCTGCCTTAAGCTAGGGTGCGAACTTCTCGCACTGTGCTACATAGCTAAGGTGCAAACTTGTTCTAAGGCTTGGAAAAAGATGAATTCTCGATGGTTCTAGAAGGGAATCTTCTAGAAGAATGGGTTGGCATTCGAATGGTTATCCTTTTACTGGTTTCCATGATATTTTGGGATCATTATTATCCAAGTAACCATCTCATTATATCCTATATAGTGATGGAATTCTCATGGAAAAGGTTAAGCAAGATTCATTGGAGAATTGGTGAAAGAATTGTGTGAAGGACCTAGCTTGAACAGGAGCTTGGAGACTCTAGCAAGTCTATCAAGAGGATTTGATCTTCTTCATACAAGTATTGAGCAAGTGTGTGTGTTGGAGCCAAGATCCACTGAAAGGAAGCTTGCGACATCAAGGTGATCAAGTTGTATCTTCTACTTTTGATTAATTTGATATAGCGGCATGTCCTTTTCCCATAAAGTCATTCTCACTTTATTGTGTAATTCCTTGATCATACACATAAGTTGACAGTTGAATATATTTTGCTATCTTCACTTTGGTTGGTTTTTGTTGTCTTGGTATTGACCTCACGAGAGCACTAGAGCGAAGCGGGAGCAACAGAGACCCTAGGAAGTGATACAAAGGTATGTTACTTGTTCCTCCCTACTAGCTAATTCAATGGTCAAAACTTAGGGAAAGAGTCATGTCCTATCTTGTTTTGTTCTAGATCTAGGTGGATCTAGGGAGATCTGTTAGTGTCCACACCTACCGATTAGTCCAATAACAGACAGCGTCGGAATATAGAGTCAAAACCATGGCGATAAAGAGTGTCAGCGAGAATTATGTATTGACGGGCTTGATACCGTATGTGATGACGGTCTATACTAGAGAGGTCGGGCTGGAAAGTTTGAGTCTGGAGATAAATTATAATATCTCCATACCAAGATTCATCAGAATTGATTGGAAAATGGATTCATCAGGTAAGGAATCCTCTGCCACATTTTTTGTCTTAGTGGAGGGAAGGTCACATATCAATTCTACAAATACCAAATATTTCTTAGACTTGGCGCATTCAAACTCTAAGTCGAACTCCTAGAGAATCACTATCCATTTGGAGTACTTTCCCCCTATCAATTGGCGTGTAAGGATATGTTGCATAGGGTTGCAATCAAAAATAACAGTGGTCTTGCGTAATAGGATATAGTGACGAAAATGTTGGACAGCTTGAATAGCTGCCAGGGCCAGTTTTTCCACATGTAGGTATTTGGCTTCGATAGTCGTGAGACTCCGACTCAAATAATAAATTACATGTGAATCATGTGAATCATCTTCTTGGACTAAAACCATGGCAATGGTAGAGTCCAAAGTGGCAAGGTAGAGGAAATAGTTTCGACTATAATCTGGTGGGAAAAGCAGTGGTCTTCATGTTAGGGAAAGTTTCAAATCTTCGAAGGCTTTGTTGGCAGTCTCGTCCCATATGAATTCGTAACACTTCTTCAACAGTCGAGTAAATTGTAGTGTTAACTCAGCGTAGTTGGGAATGAATTGACGCAAAAATTTTGCCTTCCCTTGCAAAATTTGAAAGTGATGGAGTGTGGAAGGAGGAGGTAAATTAAGGATAGCCTCGACCTTCAAAGGATCAACCCTAATTCCATGAAATGACACAATAAAACCTAGAAGTCGGTTGGACTCCACACAAAAAACACATTTGTGTGGGTTCAAACGTATACGATAGAAACAACAGTGAAGGAAAATGGCTCGGAGATGTGTCGGGTGATCTTGGCGACGCATGGAATGTGTTGGTAGATCATCGAGATACGGCTGGACTATGTCCCTGATATCATGAAAATCATAAGACATGGCATGTTGAAAAGTCACATCAGCGTTCTTTAAATCGAAAGGCAATTTCCGGTAGGCAAATGTACCCCAAGGACAAATGAAAGCAGTTTTGTGTTGATCCGTGAGCAAAATGTTAATCTGATTATAGTCGGAGAAACCGTCCATTAGGGGGAAGATTTCACTCCCATTGCAATCATCAACGATCTGGTCGACGAAGGGGGTTGGAATATTGTCCTTAGGAAAAGATTTATTGATATCTCTATAATTGACACATACACGAATCATGCCTTGTTTTTTATTGACAGGAACAAGATTGGATACCCAATTGGTTAAAGCCATAGGGTAGATAAAGTCGGCCTTGAGAATTTTTTCAACTTTAGGTTTGATAGCGGCGGATTTATGAGGGTGAATCGGGCAGAGTCTCTGTCGAACGTGTTTAGCATCTGGATAGGTCATAATTTCATGCACAACGATATCGGGGTCAATACCCTGCATCTCTTCGTAGCTCCAAGTGAAAACGTCATGAAATTCTTGAAAAAGATCTTTATAAGTGATGACTTCATCATCGAAACAAGATTCTCTGATGTGAACATTTTTTACAACTCCAGGTTTAATGGATATGTCAAGAGGAATAATGGGTGAGATGCTACTTAAGTTCCCTTCATAAAGCACATCCTGTGTTGACTCAGGAATAGAGGAAATGACAACAACAGTCGATAGAGTCAAAATCCATTGGTAACTCTCTATGGTGTGCTACTCAGGAAGAGAATGGAACGATGATGCCCATCGTCCCATGGGATGTCTTCCATGGACATAACTAACATGATCATCTCGTCCGTAGAAAAAATGACATGAAACGGATCGGGAGATGAATCACCAAGAGAGGGAGTGGAAGGAGTTGTCAATTGAATGGCTTGATAGGAAGATTCAACCGGACTTAAGGGAATTTGCTTGCCATAGAGAAGATAATCACTAGGGTTGGGTACTATCCATGGGTCATGAGACGTAGGGGTTTCATGAGCAGAGGTGTAAATCATGTTGATTGAGGCGACAAAAGGGGGTGGAATATCGGGTGGTGGGATTGGGAATGTACCCATCAAATTTGAATCTTTTAGAAGACCCACACCGACATTCTCATACCTGGGAGGCATCTTCGAAATAAATGGCACATTGCTAGTATGGGAATTGGAGTTAAAAAATGCCAGTTGGTAAATGGTAACTACTTTTCCTTAGTGTGGGAAACGTAACACGAGGAAAAGTGTGGACACAACTACATGCATGGAATCAATCCAGCTTCATCCAAGTAATAGGTTATAGTCAAGAGGTGCATCAAATACCTCGACCTCAACATTGACCAATTTTCCTTCTAATGTAATAGGAAACGAAGGAAGAACCCCGTAGGGTTTAAAACTAGACCCATTGAAGGCCTTGAGTGTGTTATGTGATTCAGTTAGGGGAGGAGAGCCGATGGATTTCCAATAGGTAACAGACATAATGCACATCGAGGTGCCCTCGTCAATAATGGTTCTACAGATATTCTTCAATTCTATGACAACTTGTATCTAAAATGCTAACTGAGGAGGTAGCCTTGGAATGTGATCTTCCAGGTCAAAGATTATCAAATTTGTATCTATGGGGTTAATTCCACCAATGGCCTTTAACAGTGCCTTCTGTTGAGAGGGACAACTTTGAAGGACTTCGAGAGCTGACATCATGGAGGGTGCTTGCGCAAGGTCTTCTACGATACTATAGTTTTGAGTAGCACGCGCATGAGGATTAAAGGTATACTTTTGAAAAACACCCTTTGGAGGAGGGCGGAGAGCTGTATCGAGGCTCGGTTGTTCGAGATGAAAAGGACAGTTGGCAGGTGAAGTTGAGGGAAACGAGTTGAACCAACGAAGGTGGTATATCGTCAACTTTCTCCTTTGAGGGAGAGTAATCTTTGGCTCGAGTTGCTATGGAAACGTCGTTCTTTTTTGAATCACCGGTACACATAAGGACATACGAAGTGGTGGAAGGAGAGGATTGTTCATTAATTCCCAATTGGGCCTATTGTTGATAAGGGAAAGGTTGTGAAAAAATGGCAGGTGTGGGAAGCTTTGCGGTCCCTTGAAGGAACTTAGTGACCTCAGCACGTCTTGGACAATCTTTCATGTAGTGATCATCACCATAGATAAGGCAAGCATTTCTCGGTTTACACTTATCCTTATCATAAACAAGTTGCGTTTTGGCTTTTTCGGATTGTGAATTATTATTTTTATCCTCCTTATTCTTACCCTTTCCTTTTTTAGAATTATTTTTACCGACAGGGGTAGATTGAACGGAGTTAACCTCGAAATTTTTGTCGGTGGAAGGAGTAGGAGTCGAAGCGATTTGAACATTATAAGCAGTAGATTTGGGATTGGTGTGAGAGGCTTGCGTAGATTGAGGTTGAGCATGGAAGGTGTCAATCACACCATCAGCCGCATGAGAAGCAGCAGGGGTTGTTGAGGTAGTGGTGGTAGAAGGAGGAGGAGCATCAGGGAGTAAGTCGTAAAGAGTGCCTGTTTGCGAATAAATGAGATCTAGTTATTGGGCACGACTAATCGCCTGCTCTTCAGTGACAACTCCACCCATGGAAATGTCACAAAAAAAAAAATTCACAAATGATTTGGTGAACCATTCAGCCAATAATTGATCAGGAAGGTCAAGTTTGATCAAACATCATCTTCATCTCTGTTATAACCCTATGATTCATAAGATCAATGGGTGAATGGAAATTTTTACCTTTATTGTATTTTGGGTTGCAAAAAATGTTTTAATATGAAAATGATTTACAAAGAAAAGAAAAAGAAAAAGAAAAGAAAAAGAAAAAAGAAAAGAAAAGAGAAAAGAAAAGAAAAATAAAAGAAAAGAATAAAAGAGGGCATAAAAGAAAATAATAAGGCCCCATGTAATAAGAATGGCTTGATCCATACATTCTAACCATGGTCAAGTCTTTTTGAATTTATGCTGATAGGATTAGTGAATAAAGCTTGGCTAAACTGTTTAATCTTAGCCAAGTAGATAGGTTAGTTAGTGAATAAATTTGATCAAACTGTTTAAACTTGATCAAGTAGCCCCGCGGTAGAGTAATTTTTAGCCCAACAATCTAATCTGGGTTAAAGATGTTAGGTAAGTAGGTTAGGACATAGGCTAGCCAGTTTCCCTTCCAATAAAACAAGCATACAGTTGGATGAATTTCTTTGTTTTGATGATTAAAAGGTTGTGTTATAACTCCTTGGTGGAAAAAATAAGGAAACAACAGTGAAAAAACCCACAAAATGGCGCTATCCTAAGTTTCTTGTAGTGTAATACGATTCACGCTCCGCAAGTAAAAAGTGCACCAAGATCTACAGCTGATAAAATGGTGCTCAGATCGACAGCGGACAAGTAATATTAGACCCCCCGGACCATTCTACCTTTAATGGCAGGGAGAGTCTGAGTTGGTGGTATTCCCCGGCAAGCCCCATCCTAATGTATCACCATTGTGTTAACTTAGACCCCC
>JZKD02S2167068.1:139739-153015 GCA_000966675.3 Picea glauca | reverse complement strand
TTACCATTGTGAGGCCTACTTCATATGCTTAGGTGCACTCTAGAGCTTAGAGGGCGCAAGGGTGAAGGAGGGCACTGTTATAACCCTATATTTCATAGGATCAAATGAAATACTAACTGATCAAGAAAAAGAATGAGATGTTGACCAGCAGCACCTATGCCCAATTCTGGAAACAAACATCAACAACACAGCATAGACTGCTCTCCGCCTTTGATACAGAAAAGGGAAGAATGCATATGGCCTTCTTTTAGGCGCAGGTGCCTCAACCAAAGGAAATTTCAGATTACAAAAGGTCAACTTTCGAGTTTGATGCTGCAGAGGTACATCCAGCTGACCAGATGGACTTGCACAGACAAACTGGAGAAATGATTTTCTCAACATTGGTAAACACTTCCACAATTGCTGCAAAGTTGCAGGTTTCTCTGAACAATGTTTAGACTCAACTAAAACTGGAGAAAGTGTCATCCTTTGCAAAGGATAACAGGATCAAATCTTTAGAAGAGATGGTACTTAAAATTGGGTATGACCCCTCCAATGTGAAAGTAGTTGAAGAACTGCTAAAGAAAAAGAATGCCGATATAGAATCCTTGAGAAAGCAACTAAAGATGTCAGCTACTGAATATTCATAAGCCAAAGAGATGGCCGAGATAGAAGGCCAAAAGGAAGAGATGTTGAAGTTAATCATGGAAAAGAATGCACAGATCAAAGAGATGGAAGTAGAGTTAGAAATCTTAGTAAAGGAAAGGTAACAAATAGATCCCATGGAAGTCATTCCACTAAGTGTGGTCCCCCTCACAGGAGTTAGCACAGCAACAGCATCAGCAACTACTATAGCAGAACTTCCATCAGCTTCCCCAGTGACGGTTCTAGAAACATCTGAAACTCTAGAAAAGTTGATGGAGGAGATGACATTACAAGGAGAAGAAATCAAAAGACTAAAACAAGAGGTAGATAATCTCCAAAAACTTAAATCTTCCTTCTAGGCTAGCTACAAAACTGAGAGGCACACTTCATAAAAACTTAAGAAGGAACTACAGCAGCTACAAAAGCAAACAGTTTTGGGCAAAACACTAGGAGAAGCCAAGGAGAACATTTGGATGGATATATAAAAATCCATGGCAGAAATCTGGCCACTTGTGCAGATCATGTTTGAGAAGCATGAATTGGTGTTGAGGAGCATGCAAGCCATTGACAGGACAAAGGGAGCACTGGGAGAAATGCCCACATAGGAAAATGAAATCATTAGGTTTCTGAATTCGAAGACTAAGGACGAGCTGGAAAGTTTGGAAATCGAGGATAGGACAGAGACTATCCTCGAGGTTAAGAAATTTATGACTTTGTCTTCCCAGTTTACTGGTTTTAAATGACAATCTGATGACTTTGTCCGACTACAAGAAAAAGATCACCATGGTGGCAAAGAATAGCTCTAAGTTTCAGGAATACAGGGTAGAATAACAGGCAAGGAATTTTTAGAGACTCTGCAGTTGGACCTCAGTATCCAACATGAAATCAAGTATATTTTCATCACCAAGCCAACTTTCACCAAATATACAGAGATGGATGAAGTCTACAGAAGGTTATTAAAAGTCACCATTCCCATTCAAAAGAGATGGGAGGATCTGTGCACTCTGATCGAGTAAGTGATGAGGTGTACAATTTAAGTCATCATGTAGAACAGTCAAAGTCAAGTTGATGACTCACCAACAACCTTCCCCAAAATCAGCATGAAGAATCCGACAGATCATTAGCAGTTCCTATATTTTTGTATTTTGTTATCTAGTTAGTTAGATTTAAACTCCACCACATCCTGATCATTAATGACAGGATTGTTTGTAATATTTCTTATAAATACTTAAAACTTAGAAGTAATGAGGGTTGTTCTTTACGCCCAAGAAATTTGTAAGCATTGTAATATTTTCAAGAGATCTACCAGTAATAAAAAGGACGATTCACAGGATTCCTGCATGTTAACTGTTGGTGATGTTTACTCCTCTTCATTGAATGGTTTATCTGTCTTCGTAATAATTTTCGTTTTCTATATCTAATCATTTAAAAAAAGTTAAAGTTGCAGAATTTATCTTCGTGTAATATCCCTAGGCTGAACCCAATTGCAAATGTAAATACAAATGTACTTAAGTTGGTGAGTTGATTGACATCATTTTGTATGCACATTTCATGGCATAGTGCGTGTATGTACTGCACAGTAAAATGAGGAAGTTTGCACATTCCAGGATTCTGCACGCAGCATCTTAAGTGTGCGTGATTGTGAGGCCAGCGAGCCTTTGTGTATATGCTATGTTTTATAGGCTGGTGAGTCAGTGGTTATAAGCTATGATGCTTATGTTTTTATTAGGCCGAAGAGCCTAGATGTTAAAGGCCAGTGCGCCTATTTTTGTACATGTCTCATAAATAATATAAATACATCATTGCATGCAGACCGACCATGATAAAAGAGATGGGGGACTAAACTCCACTAGTTAAGGAAAGGGAGGGACAAAATTTAAGGAAAGGAGCTAAGCTAGGGAGCTTGAGCCAAAAAGGAATATTATATTAATATTTCTTAAAACATAAAGTATGGATAATTATTTTATCCTAAATTCCAAAGTTGGGGACAAGTGGGCCAAAGTAGCTCCCAACATGACAAGTGTCAAGTTGGGAACATGCATACATATTGTTGGGACTTAGTTCACTCTCCCATCATTCTTGCCATCATCTCTTCCATCATTCAGCGATTATTCCATTAGCCTTCAGGCAATCAGTTATCCTTCATACATTCCTATCACTGTACCTGAACCTGTATCCATAGCCATTTTTGTGCTGGTGTAGTTGGTTAGCTGGGGAGTGGGACTTAAGAAGCGGGCTGTCAGGCCCATGGGATATTGAAGAGGCGGGTTGTCAGGCCCATGATAAATTCTCTGAGTGAGAGAATTGTTGGGAATTGATTTCCTGAAGGTGCTAAACTGTAGCTACAGTTCTTTGAGACTTCCTGTCTGGCCTGTTGCTGAAGCCCGGAAAGGAAGTGGGCAGCCAAAGGACTGTTGAACAGAGAAGGGGAACACTTCCTAGGTGGGGCAGGCATGTGGGGAATGAGGGACTGTAGATTGTTAGTTTGATTTGGCACCTGAGATGGAGTCTTTCCTATTTTCTATGAGCCTTTAGCCTGGTTAGGAATCCCTTTACCCGGGTGGAGTTTAGTCCCAGCTCGGGGGTGACTCGCTGTTGAGAGTGATGAGCAGTGTGGTCTAAGGCTGGGAAGTTCGTGGAAGTTCTGCACATAGTTGGTGACATTCTTACCAAGATAAGTGCCAATTGTGTGATAAATTTACATGCTGCATTGTTATTTATGTGCTTATTTTTATGGGTTATCATATGTGCGGTTATAACTGTGTTTATTTTTATAGGTATTTCCTGTATATGCTACATGTATATGTTTATTGTTATATCAGTGTGAATCTATGCATTTACAGTTGTATTTGTATGTTTACGTTTTATATATATAATGCTTCCGCAAGAATTTTGTGTGTATATATTTTAATTGCATGCAGTTCGAAAAATTTATGTGGCATAGCTCAGTTGGTTGTTGGGTATGTTACAGTATGTTCCACAGAGAGAACAATAAGAGTTTTCTCGTGTAGCGTGGCTCGGTCATGGGTGTCCGGGCAAGTTACACTTTGTATACTATGTTTCTGTCTTTTAAAAATCTAAGTGTTTTTCTTCTGATGTTATGATAAAAAAAATTATTGAATGCTTGTTTATTTTAATTGATTATCTCATCTTTTCTGCTATCCATCTTTTTAATTCTAAAGGATCCAATAGTTTCATTATCCTGCCCTGTGAAGAAACCTAATAAAACTTGTTCTTTGATCTCAAACCTTAACAAAGACCCCATAGCCCAATGGATGTGTAAACAATATTTCAGAAATTTTTATAAAACAAACAACACAATCATATTTATTTAACTAGCCTAATATCTGAAACCTGAAAAATATTCAAATCTTACAGAGAGATAACTCTCTGAAACTGGAAGGGCTAGATCCCAATTTCGAAGTGGTTGGATAAAGTTACCTCAGATAAATTTATTCTACCTCCTTACAACCTCCGGGAATTTACAGAGTGTTAACATAGTGGCGACCATACTGGGGAACTGAACAAACTTTCCATCCTACGATTTATTTTCCCTAGACAAAGAAAACTTTATTTCTGAACAAATCATAAAATCTAAAATTATAAAGAGATAATGTTCAGAGGTTGTTAAAGTTTGTATATATTAGTTTAAATATCTTAAAAAATTAAAATTTTGGCTCCTAAAAGAGTTTTCACTAGATCTCACCCAGATCCAGAACCTATAACAGCACTAGACAATCCAGAAAAATTACTCAGAAATAAAAAATCTACAGAGGGTTATGGGAGTCACGGTCCTCTTCATAGGTTCCCTTCTCTTCCAGAGCAGCTTCTTTCCCTTCAGAATCTCGAGTTTGAGATATCTTTTGAACAAAGCCTTTTTAGAACAAAATCTGATAGCTTTGTAAGTGAAATAGTTTTAGATCAAACCATCCTACAACCCAGGACCCTTGAAATACTTTCTCCCAAGGCAGACATTGATCAACGATTTCTTCAGGAATTTAACAAGTTAGAAGATCTAGTAGAAAATATTGATCGAGCCTTATACAATGCCCACTTCCAATAGTCAGTCAAACTTTTTGCCTTGACTATTGTTGCAGCTTCTATTAAAACTAAACCATCTCACTCTATTCCTCCTAGCCCTTCATGTTCCACAGCTTCTATCACTTCCCCTCCAATCAAAGAAGTTGTTGTTCAGCCTCCTCCACCCATCATGGCAGCCAGATATGCTCCCTTGGTGTTGGTCGCTCCCTTACACGCCATGACCCAACACTATCAAACCAAACTTCCTCAGTTTGATGGAATTGGACCTCTCAACGCACAACAACACATTGACAAGATGAATGATTATTTTGATTTGCAGGAAGTAGATGAAGCTGACGTTCAAATGAGACTTTTTACACAGAGTCTAACTGAGGATGTTAAAAAATGGTTCAAAGACTTACGTCCTGCTACTGTAGTTGACCTTGCTGCTTTTCAATGAAGTTTTCTCAACAGATGGGAGGTAAAGAAAAATCCTCTCCAGATTTTGTCTGAATATGAGAATATCAAAAGGAACCAAGGAGAGACAGTGCAGGATTACTGCACTCATTTCAACAATATTTACAATGCAATTCCAGTTGATATCAAACCACCTCAAGGTTTGGCATTAATCAAATTCCCCAATGGATTTGACATTGATATGTCATATCAGCTAAGGGAAAGAAATTTTTCCACCCTGGAAGACATGAAGAAAAGTACGGTGAGCGTGGAAGCAAATCTTTTAGCCAGAAGAGACAGACAAAGAACAGAAAGAAGGGTCACGATTAAAGAAGAGCCTTCCACTTCCTCTTCTGATGCTAAACTAGATTCCATAGCCAGAGCTATGGGTATAATGATTGAGAGACTTACAATAGTCGACATAAATCCACCCAGGGAAAACCAAGTTGCTCCTCAGATTCAGAATCCAAACTTTAGAAGAAATCCCACCTAAATCAGGCAGAGAGATCCTAGAGATCAAAGAGAATAGAGGGGGCTTGATCAGCATATTAGACCACCTCTTCAGGAAAATTATGTTGATGAAGGGGAGGAGATAATCGAAGAATTGGATGAAACTCACATAAACCTCATGGGTGTTCACGATGATGACTCCATTTTTCTTACTCAAGAAGAGCAGGAGATATTTCTCCTTTCACATACAGAGGTAAATGAGGAAGCAGAGGAAGAAGAACAATAGGCCTTTGAGAATGCTATAATGGAGGTTCACAGGTAGTATAACTTGAGAAGAAAGAAGACCAATGACAATCCTCCAAAGAAGGCCATTGAAATGAAGAAGGCTACTCAAACGAAAAAAATCTCATAAACTTCTCTCAAGAAAGTCCCTAAGAGGAATAATGTTGAATATCCTGCAAAAAGAAACCCTGAAATTTTACAAAGATCAAATCAGAATGAGGTTTCATCAACCAATCAACCAAGTACTTCTACCCAGAATACTGTGGTAGACAAACTAGAAGTGCAGATCCTAAGAAAATCTTCCACTACTTTCAGCCTTGAAAGGGAACTAGCTAAATTGAAGATTATTATTTCCCTGTCTGAGCTGATGAGAAAGAATGCTTACAGGTCACAGGTGATTAAAGCACTAAGCATCGAACTAGAGATAGGTATGAAGGCATTGAATATTGGATCAACAAATCACTCAAATATGGTAAATCTTACCGATGATCAACCTGAGCTCCTATTTTTCCCTGAAGTTGATGGTCAAACTGATAATGGCGTTGTTCCCCCTTTCTACATTAGTCTGAATATCCACGACTTGATCTTACACAATGCTATTCTTGATTCAAGCGCCTCTCACAACCTGATGCCCAAAGTTGTGATGGAAAAGTTGGGGCTTGAGTTCACCAGACCCTACAAGGATCTACATTCTTTTGACTCTAGCAAGGTCAGATGTATAGGGCTGAATCAAGATTTATGTATCACCTTGGTTCAAATCCCAGCAAAAAGCATGGTGATGGATGTTGTGGTTGCATACATCCCCCCGAAATATGGTATGTTGCTATCTCGGCCCTGGGGGGCCAAGTTGAAAGGCACCTTACAGTTAGATATGTCTTATGCCATAGTCCTAGTATTTGGACAACAGAGAAGGTTGTACAAAGAGACTCTGATGAAATATATGGTCAGTAGTCAAGAAAAACCACAAAACTAACCACTATATTATGCACACTCTGATCTGGATTCTTTCATTCTGTACAATGATGGTGACTTGGAAGGAAAAATTGCTCAGTTGGAAGATGATGCACCTGATCCGAAATAAGATAAAGCAATCGCTGAGGTAAAAAACACTGCAACAGTAGAAAATGATGAACTGTCAGCAGATTTCTGGAGTATGGATTTTGATGGAGCTGTGGGCAAAGAGGGAGATGGAGCTGGAGTTTGGTTGCATAATCACAAATCAAGGTATTCAGAGAGCCGCTCTTACAAACTAAATTTCCAGTGCACTAACAACATAGCTGAGTATGAAGCTTTGATGCTCAGCCTGAAACTACTGAAGAAGGTTGGTGCCAAATAGATTATGGTTAGAGGTGACTCCGAATTGATTATTAAACAAATTAAAGGTGAGTATGTAGCTAAACATCCCAGACTTATGGCTTATAGGAATGTTTCTTTGGATGCTCTTCAATGTTTCATGGAAATCGACATGCAGGTAATGCCCAGGGGAAAGAACATACTAGCATATGGATTGGCTACATCAGCAACTACATGAAAAATACATTTCTGTCCCACTCACCAATACACAGTAGAGGTGAAGTGCAGACCAACTGTCCCAGAAAACATCAGATACTGGCAGGTATTTGGAAATGAATATCAAATTGAAGACTTCCTACAGTGTAAGAATGATTTCGAATGTACAAATATAGACTTAGAGAATGATGATGATAATGTAAATAAATATGTTTTTGAAAATGGTAGTGTGAATAAAGTAGATTCAAATGAATCGAATGAAATTGAAGTAGATTCTGATATTTTACATTTGAAACACAATGTGTTACCTAGAGGTTTAGTTCCGCTAGAAGATTTGTTTGATTTTAACGATGTAGCGAAAAAACCAAAAATTGAATCTAGTGGTAAAGAGGTCGAAGAGTGTAACATAGGAACAGAGGAAAAACCCAAGATGATAAAACTTTCCAAATATCTACCCCCTGAGAAAAAACACAAATACATTGAATTGTTTAAGGAATATGTAGATGTGTTAGCTTGTGGTTATGAGGATTTAAAATCTTATGACACAAGTATCATACAATATTGGATCCCAATAAAAGAAGAACACAAACCTTTCAGGAAGAAACTTGGGAGAATCAATCCCAAGTTACTTCCCCTGATAGAAAAAGAGATCAAAAAGTTGTATGATGCCAAAATCATAGTTCCCTTAAGATTCTCCAAATGGGTCTCCAATCTGGTTCCTACTAGAAAGAAGACTAGTGAGATCAGGCTTTGCATTGATTTTCGAAATCTGAACAAGGTCTCCCTTAAAGACAATTACCCTTTGCCTAAAATGGACCACATCTTACAAAAGGTAGTTGGGGCCAACAATATCTCTTTACTAGATGGTTTCTCAGTCTATAACCAGGTTCTTGTCCACCCAGATGATCAGGAGAAAACATCCTTCACCACACCCTGGGGAACTTTAATGTATGTGGAAATGCCCTTTGGTTTGATGAATGTTGGTGCCACTTTCCAAAGAGCAATGGATATTGCTTTTGTGGATGAGCTTGGTAGGTTCATATTCATATATATGGACGATGTGACAATCTACTCCAAATCTGACGAGGAACATTTATAGCATCTCATACGTGTGTTTGAGAAGTGCAAAAAAATTGGGATTTCAATGAATCCCAAGAAAACCCTTTTCATTTAGAGGAAGGAAAATTGTTGGGACATATAATCTCTAAGGATGGAATTAAGATAGATCCCAACAGAATAGAGGCCATCCAGAAAGTGGAACACCCTAGGAACATTAAAGAGTTGCAATCATTCATTGGTAAAATAAATTTCCTAAGAAGATACATACCCAACTTGGCTGAACTTCTCAGAAACATCAAAAATACGATGAAAAAAGACACCAAAATAAGATGGAACACCGAATCCAAATAGTCATTTGAGCAAGTAAAGCATGCACTTACACAAGCTCTGGTTTTGATCAGTCCAGACTACACCAAAGACTTCTACCTGTTTTTTTTTTCATCTGAACACACCATCGTCGCAGTACTATTGCATAAAAACAGTGAAGGGTACGAACAACCCATAGCCTTTTTCAGAAAACATTTGAGAGATGTTGCACTAAATTATAATATAATGGAGAAACAAGCTTTTTCCCTGGTAAAGGCCATAAAATATTTTAGAGTCTATATTCTCCATTCTCACACAATTGCTTATGTTCCAAATGCAATGGTAAAGGATATCCTGACTCATGATAATCTAGATGGTAGGAGGGGAAAGTGGATTGTTGTTATTCTGGAATATGATATAGATATTAAACCTACCAAACTGATCAAAGGTCAAGGTCTACCAAAGTTGATGGCTGAATCCAATTTCCGTGCTTTACATATTAATTTCTTAGCTGGAGTTGATGAGCAGGGAGAGCAGGCGACTCCAAACATGAAAGAGGTATTCCTAAACTCTCTATGGTACGCAGACCTCATATTTTTCCTACGTAATCTACAAGCTCCCCCTGGTCTAAATAAAACTAAAGCTAGGTTTTTGAAACTAAAAGCATTGAAATTTTGTATTCTAGAAGGAAACCTTTATTGGAAAGATCCTGGAGGTATCTTTCTTAGTTGCTTTTTAAAATACGAAGTTGACAAGGTATTGCAGGATCTCCATGCAGGAGACTGTGGCGGGCATCTAAGTTGAAATACCACGGGTAACAAGATTCTTAGAGCTGGTTTTTACTGGCCCACATTGTTCACTAATGTGCATCAAAAAGTAAACTCATGCCACAAATGTCAACTTTTAGAAGCTAAAAATAAGCTCCTGCCCTTGCCCATGAAACCCATCTCATCTGAAGCTCCATTCCAACAATGGGGTTTGGACTTTATTGGAGAGATACACCCTCCTTCTTCGGGCCAACACAGGTGGATCCTCACTGCCATGGAATACTTCATGAAGTGGATCAAAGTTGTACCATGCAGGCAAGCTACTGATTCTTTCATTATTAAATTCTTGGAAAATAATATTTTGTCTCGTTTTGGATGTCTTAGGAAAATCATAACTGACAATGCAACAGCCTTCAGATCCAAAAAGCTTATAGATTTTTGTAGCCAGTACCACATTACTTTGGGACACTCCATAGCTTATTACCCTTAGGGAAATGGGCTAGTTGATTCCTCCAATAAAACTCTGGTGAATATTATTAAGAAAACGCTACAAGAAAATAATAAATCTTGGCATAACAAGCTGGTTTTCACACTTTGGGTTGATAGACTAACTACTAAAAGATCAATTGGTATGTCTCCATACCAGTTGGTGTATGGCACTGAGGCAATTTTCCCTACCTCTTTGGGGATCCTTGTTATGGAACTCTTGCAAGAGATGCAGGTTGAGCCAAATGATACCCAAAGTAGAATAAATTAGATGATCCAATTGCAACAATCCAGGGAAGAAGTATACAACAAGATTTAGATCATCCAGGAAAACATCATAAGGATTTTTGACAGAAGAACTAAAGAAGATGATTTTGAGTTAGGAGACTTGGTACTGATGTGGGATTCCAGAAATGAAGATAAGGGTAAACATGGAAAGTTCGATAGCTTGTGGAAGGGCCCTTACACTATTCAGGCATATAGAGGAAATAACGCTTTTCTGCTCAAGGGAAATGATGGAGCAGACCTGCCAGGTGGACCTGTGAATGGCAGGATGCTGAAGCATTATTTACCATCCCAATAACGGCTCTAGCCACTCATTTCCATTGTACAAATCATTTCTTTTACTTTCATATTATGTGTGGGTGATGTTGATCAAATGGTTGAAGCCCATAGAGAAATCCCTAAGCCAATGGCCAATGCCACCAAATTTTCAAAATAAAACAAATCAAATAGCAGAAGAAGCTCTGGAGAAAATCTTTCAGAACATCAGAGAGCAATTTCTTGGCACTTCATAAGGAGAGTACCATCCCCAGGTGGAGCCACTGTTATAACCCTATGATTCATAGTATCAACTGGGGACTGGAAATTTTTACCTTTACTGTATTTTGGGTTGCAAAATATGTTTCATTGTGCAAATGATTTACAAAGAAAAGAAAAAGAAAAAGAAAAAAGAAAGGAAAAGAAAGGAAAAAAGAAAAAGAAAAGAAAAGAATAAAATAAAAGAGGGCGTAAAAGAAAATAATAAGGCCCCATGTAATAAGAATGGATTGATCCATACAGTATAACCATGGTCAAGTTTTTTTGAATTTATGCTGATAGGATTATTGAATAAATCTTGGCTAAACTGTTTAATCTTAGCCAAGTAGATAGCTTAGTTAGTGAATAAATTTGATCAAACTATTTAAACTTGATCAAATAGTCCCAGGGTAGAGAAAGTTTTAGCCCAATAGTCTAATCTGGGTTAAAGGTGTTAGGTAAGTAGGTTAGGAAATAGGCTAGCCAATTTCCCTTCCAATAAAACAAGCATACAGTTGGATGAATTTCTTTGTTTTGATGATTAGAAGGTTGTGTTCTAACTCCTTGGTGGCAAAAAAAAGGTTAAAACAGCGCAAAAACCCACAAAATGTCGCTATCCTAAGTTTATGCAGTGTAATACAATTCGTGCTCCACAGGTAAAAAGTGCGCCAAGATCTACGGTTAAGCAAATGGCGCTCATATCGATGGCCGACAACTAATATAGGACCCCCCCGACCATTCTACCTTTAATGGTGGGGGGGCGTCCCAGTTAGTGGTATTCCCCAGTGGTCCCCATCCTAATGTTTCACCATTGTGTTAACTCGGACACCCCTTGATCTAAACCGGTTACCACCCACCCCCCCGAGTAAACCTCCATACCAGTTTCTCTTACCACCTTCGTCCTGTGACATCACACTCCACTACCACCGCCATCCCCTAACGTCACACTCCACTACCACCTTTCATAAGTCGTGTCTCATTACTTCGTCGGTGTACTTTCCTCCACTCACCCGTCACATGTCATATCCCATTCACCTATCCTCCAAGCACTGCCTTCCACATCATCCTCGCGCACCCGTCACCCATCCTTTATCTTCCACCTCATACCCGAGGTACCCATTAGCTAACTAATATAGCAAATTTATCAGTTAGCCTACTGACCTGTCCCCCACACCTCCAACGGATACCCATTTGCCCAGATAATCCTGTTTTTTTTGTCATTCCTTCATCATTCATGATCCAAACACATCTGAAACCATTATTCTCTCTATTTGTTTCATCTTCAACCTCCATTAATTCCTGAAATCTACAGCCAGCATCATTTATTTTTCAAATTTCATAGGTATCAGTCGAAGTGATGGTGCCAAAGTCCAAACAATCAGAAGTTGATAAAAATCATTTCCTCCTACCTTCAGTCGACATTGAATGGATCCCTCTGGATGGCAAAGATTACCTAATTTCATAGCCCAAATGTGAATTTGATTTTGTTGAGATACACTCGTGGTTTAGAGACACTTTCTTAGACTACAGTGACGAGATTGGACTCAGGGAGTCCAATATCCCACTATATTTGTTTCCCCAAATTCATCATTTCCCTAAGTTCTCCCTCAAGTGCCAGGCACACTATCTTCCTGATCAGAGAGTTATTGTTTCATCCTCCAGAGAGACCCCATTCACTATCACACTCGAATCCATTGACCAAATGCTGCAAATAACCAGAGATGAATCCTTTTCTCCTTTTACCATTGAGATCCTAACCGAAATATATCAAAATTTGTCTTTTCCCCAGAGAGCGCATATTTTTGAGTTTTTCCTCCCTGAGAGTGCCCCATTACCCAAAGAAAATCCACCGTATCAGTCATCGATTTTCTCAGTAAAAGGAAATCAAATTATTTCCTCTCTTTGTAGTCTACTTGGATACTACTCAGATGGGTGGGTAGATGAGCCAATCTTGGGTTATCTATCTATCTTCTCTACCGAGGAAAGCGCCACAATGCAGTTCAACTACAGCATTTTTTTGGCCGAGAAAATTCACGAACAACTTTTCAAGTTTCCCACCGAAGGCATGTTCTGGTACTCTTCAATACTGTCATACATGTTCATGTTTTTCCAAGCGGATAAGTTCCTATTCTCCATGTAGAAGATAGATAATAATGGAAAACCAAAGCCGGTCACATCCTGGACGTCACTGCTGAGAAGAAACTCACTAGAATTCACCTTCAATCAGTTCATAGATCAGTTCTACCATCTAGTGGTAAGCATTCTCAGCAACAGACAAGAACCAAGGATAAACGAAGAAATCCAACGAATTCTAGATCTCTCAGACCTCGCCAAGACTGAAGACTAGTACTTGTACTAGAACCACATGGATATTAGAGTTTATGGATGTGAGTTGGCCCCCTTTTTACACATTATTTTCATCATCCCTATGATCGTTAATGATGTAAACCTATCTGTTTCCTTCAGAGGGGTCAGTGGCTTGAGTTCCTGAAGAGAGAAGGGAGAAGAACTTTTCCTGA
>JZKD02S2167068.1:102145-133304 GCA_000966675.3 Picea glauca | reverse complement strand
CCTAACCTCCTCACCTTATCCTCTTCAACTTATAAAAGGAGAGGAGTTCTCATGGAGAAAGTTAGCTTTGGTTGGCTTGGAATTATCAGCTTGGTTGGAGTGGCTTTGAGATTTGTCAAGATAGATTGTGAGTAGCTATCAAATCCATGGTCTCAGAATCCTTGGAGCAAGAAGTGTGTGGGGAACGAAGGATAGTTGGAAGGGACCTTACAACATCAAGGCCACGGTTGTAATCTCTCTTTCACATTTAATATGATACAGTGATATGATTCTTACCTATAAAGCTTGTTGTGTTTTATTGTATGATTCCTTGATCACATACATAGGTTTATATTGAGTTTATGTTATTGCTATCACTTTGGTTGGTTGCGTTCTTTTGCAGGTTCATCATTGTATGAGCATTGGAACGGAGCCAGGATGGCGATGGCGAGAGCAAGTGGCATTTAAATGATATGTCACCCATCTCTCTTTAGTTAGTAAATTCAATATCTAAAACTTAAGGAAAGCATCATGTTCTGGTGTGTTTTGTTCTAGATCTAGGTGGATCTAGGGAGATCAGCTAGTGTTCGCACCTACCGATTAGTCCGATAACACCCCTACAAACTACCTAGATATTTTCCCATGCGGATATTCGCCTTAGAATATATTAGGAAAATGATTAACTCCGATGATATTCATTTTGTAGCCTTCAAGAAGAAACAACAATTGAGGATCAAGGGACAGATAGGACCTTTCATCTGTAACAGTCGATCCATAGGGGAAATGGTCGATAAACTTCTGAAGGAGATGAAGTTCAGCATCATTTTTCCAGGGCACTATGATCCTTGCAACATCATCGCATAAACCAGTCTGAAGAATAAAATCTCTCCATATGCTCACGTTCCCAAACCAGAAATTGAGAAATTTATGAACCAGACAGAATGGGAAGGGAACACCTTGGAAGAATCAGAACAACAGCCTCCTTCAGCCAGTGTTTCACAAACCACTACTCCACAAGTACTAGTAGAAAAGAGGCCCAGAAAGGAAGTATCCCCTTTAGTTACTGAAGTCTCAACGGAGGATTTCTAGGTTTACTGGAAAAATCCCAAGACCAGTCATACCCCTGACAGATCCAGGGGAGAAGAGATCCAGTTTCCTACAGTAGCAAAGAGAGAAAATTCACCATTGTTCTCAAGTAGTCAACAAATTATGTATACCTCTTCATCAAAGAAGAAAACTGATAGCACCTTGACCACCCAGCCACCACAAGGATCCGCAAGACTAAGTATTTTTGAGAAATACAATATGATTAAGAAAAAGAATGAGATGTTGACCAGCAACACCTATGCGCAATTCTGGAAACAAACATCAACAACACAACATAGAATGCTCTCCACCTTTGATATAGAAAATGGGAGAATGCATATGGCCTTCTTACAGGCACAAGTGCCTCAGCCAAAGGAAATTTCGGATTACAAAAGGTCAACTTTTGAGTTTGATGTTGTAGAGGTACATCCAGCTGACCAAATGGACTTGCACAGACAAATTGGAGAAATTATTTTCTCAACATTGGAAAACACCTCCACAACTGCTGAAAAGTTGCAGGTTTCTCTGAACAATGTTTAGACTCAACTAAAACTGGAAAAAGTGTCATCCTTTGTAAAGGATAACAAGATCAAATATTTAGAAGAGTTGGTACTTAAAATTGGGTATGACCCCTCCAATGTGAAATTAGTTGAAGAACTGCTAAGGAAAAAGAATGTTGATATAGCATCCTTGAGAAAGAAACTAAAGCTACCAACTACTGAAGATTCACAGGCCAAAGATATGGACAAGACAGAAGGCCAAAAGGAAGAGATGCTAAAGTTAATCATGGAACATAACGCACAGATCAAAGAGATGGAAGTAGAGTTGGAAAGGTTAGTAAAGGAAAAGGAACAGATAGAGCCCATGGAAGTCATTCCACTGAGTGTGGTCCCTCTCACAGGAGTTAGCATAGTGAAAACATCAACAACTACTATAGCAGAACTTCCATCAGCTTCCCCAGTGACGGTTCTAGAAACATTTGAAACTCTAGCAAAGTCGATGGAGGAGATGACCTTACAAGGATCAAAAATCAAAAGACTAAAACAAGAGGTAGAGAATCTCCAAAAACTTAAATCTTCCTTCCAGGCCAACTACAACACTGAGAGGCACACATCAGAAAAACTTAAGCAGGAACTATAGCAGCTGCAGAAGAAAACAGTTTTGGGAAAAACACTAGCAGAAGCCAAGGAGAACATTTGGATGGATATCTCAAAATTCATGGCATAAATCTGACCACTTGTGCAAATCATGTTTGAGCAGCATGAATTGGTGTTGAGGAGCAAGCAAGCCATTGACAGGACAAAGGGAGAGCTAGGATAAATGCCCATAGAGGCAAATGAAATCATCAGGTTTCTGAATTCGAAGACTAAGGAGGAGCTGGGAAGTCTAGAAATCGAGGATATGACAGAGACTATCCTTGAGGTTAAGAAAGTTCTGACCAAGAGAGGACTAATGTTACAATTGGAGGAGAGAGCCCAGAACATGGATATCAGAGTTCAGAGATTCTTCAGCAAGATTGATGCTTTGCAAAAGAAAGGTATTCCCAGTTTACTGGTTTTAAATGACAAGCTGATGACTTTGTCTGACTACAAGCAAAAGATCGCCATGGTGGCAAAGGATAGCTCTAAGTTTTTAGGAATACAGGGTAGCATAAGAGGCAAGGAATTTTTAGAGACTCTACAGTTGGACCTCAGTATCCAGCATGAAATCAAGTATATTTTCATCACCAAGCCAACTTTTGCCAAATATATAAAGATGGATGAATTCTACATAAGGTTACTAAAAGTCACCATTCCCAGTCAAAAGAGATGGGAGGATCTATGCACTCTGATCGAGTAAGTGATGAGGTGTACAATCCAAGTCATCATATAGAACAGTCAAAGTCAAGTTGATGACTCGCCAACAACCTTCCCGAAAATCAGCATGAAGAATCCGACAGATCATTAGCAGTTCCTATATTTTTGTATTTTGTTATCTAGTTTGTTAGATTTAGACTCCACCACATCCCGATCATTAATGACAGGATTATTTGTAATCTTTCTTATAAATACTTCAAACTTTGAAGCAATGAGGGTTGATCTTTACACCCAAGAAAGCTGTAAGCACTGTAATCTTTTCAAGAGGTCTACCAGTAATAAAAAGGATGATTCGTAGGATTCGTGCATGTTAACTTTTGGTGATGTTTACTCCTCTTCATTGAATGGTTTATCTGTCTTTGTAATCATTTCTGTTTTCTATATCTGATCATTTAAAAGAAGTTAAAGTTGTAGAATTTATCTTCATATACTCTGTTTCTGGCTTTTAAATATTTAAGTGTTTGTCTTATGATGTTATGCTAAATAAATTCTTGAATGCTTCTTTATTTTAATTGATTATCTCATCTTTTCTGCTATCCATGTTTTTAATTCTAAAGGATCCAACAGTTGCATTATCCTTCCCTATGAAGAAACCTAATAAAACATGTTCTTTGATCTCAAACCTTAGCACAGACCCCATAGCCCAATGGATGCGTAAACAATATTTCAGCCATTTTTATAAACAAACAACACAATCCTATTTATTTAACTAGCCTACTATCTAAAACCTGAAACATATTCAAATCTTACAGAGAGATCCCTCTCTAAAACTGGCAGGGCTAGATCCTAGTTTCGAAGTGGTTGAATGAAGTTACCTCTGATAAATTTCTTCTACCTCCTGAAAACCTCTGGGAATTTACAGAGCGTTAACAGTCTCCACTCATGGATGTGATCGGAAATATGAGTGGCCGAAGATTGCTTAAAGGAACTCAAAATCTCGATTCCTGTCTCATAGCGGATTGGCAGTTGGTAATGTGTGGGAAAATCCATGGCTAGGGTATTGAAGTCATTGAAGAAACCTTGTGGTAATTCTATATACCACTTTGCAGCTGAACCTGTGAGAGTTTGTTGGAATATTCATAACCGAATGGGGTCATCCATCAAAGATTTGGACGAACACCAAAGGTGAAAAGTCATAACATGGTTGTTTGGGTCTTCTTCTGGTTTACCATCGAATTTGGGTATGTCGAACGGTAGCTTGGCCAGTATATTGGGCCAATGGGGAGAATGTAAGATAGGTTCATTCAAGATTCTAGACAAGTCGGGTAGATCCAAAGTGGCTAAAAAGGGAAATTGTCTATTCACGTGAGGGTACTAGTGACTTTGGGGAGGAAGTCTCGTTGGTATACCAGTAGGACCGTAAGAAGTCTACATGTAATACGAAGGTCCTGACAGATTCAGACGTGGATGCAAAGGCATGTAGCCCATAGGGTTGTACTGATTAGGGATGTTCCATTGAAAATGGATACTAGAATGAATGTTTGAAGCCCAAATGGGATTTGAAGAACCTAGATATGACTGGCTCAGACTAGGGGGTATGAAAGAACTAACTTGAGGTTCTTTCCCTCCAGACAATTGTGAATTTCCCTGGATGAGAAGGTTCCAATATTGGGCTAGCGATCCTGGTATGTTTTATCCATGGGATGGGTTATAACCTCCAACCCGGGGTTGTCCTCCAAGTGAGGATTGTGCCCCAAGTTGAGTTTGACCCCCAAATTGAGGTTGCCCCCTAGGGTTAAATTTCCCTCCAACGAGAATCTGATAACCAGAAGTGAATGACTGAGTGGTGCCTCCAATTGGATTGGAGCCACTTGGTCCATATCTTCCAATAAAAGGCGGATAAGACCCTCTGGAGAGGACCTAGGAAGGTGTCGGAACGAAACCGGCAGCAACATTGTACCCAGGAGGAAAAAAAAGTACAGAAGCTCCGAATGGAACTTGGATGGGGATAGAAGTATTCAAATCATTATACCCAGGAGGAAGTGACAGGATAGGTCTAGATGAAAGTGGTGTATTAATGGGATCTTGGGTAACCATCGTATTCCCGGTGGGAATAGTCATAGCATGTGGGACCATTGTAGAATGGGCCATCTAGAGAGAAATAGTTGAGTTATGACCAACTGACTATGTGTCTGAAACAACGGGGATATAGCTAGTTGCACCAGCAAAGTGATCTAGAGGTATCGTGTAGGAAACAGACGTTTCGGGCAGCTGTGAGACAATGGGTGAATCAGGGCATACCCCCAAAATTCCGTAAAGGTCTCACACCATGTGAGGTGGGATTCTAAATATGTCAATATTCCAAAGGGGATTCTCGCCTTTAGGGCTGGTAAGGGGTTCGTTCGGTATTCCAGAAGTGTCAACAACAAGTTCTCCGGATGAATTCAGTCGAAGAAATCGTCTCTCATATCCAGGAGGTATTTAGAAATTCTCTAGAGAATCATAAATAAATCAAAAATTTTCTAAAGAATCGGTTCTTTCCACTTTTGAAGTTGTGGCGTCCTGGACCTCACTCTGCTGAGGAGAGCCCTCCAGTAGATCAGTAGGCAAAGGTTGATAACCCTCTGTATATTCCAAGGGTATCTCTTGCATTCTGCATGAACGATGTGGAGGGTCAATTTTGGTTGAACCAAATATTTTACGAAAAAAATCTATGGCCAACTACAGAAACAAACAGCACTCGCTAATAAAATCTAAGAAACAAACCAAGCAAACAAACCTTCTTATTTCGAAGTCACTAGTTGGTTATGAAATCCAACGTCACAAAATCAAGACAAGAAGGGGCTAGGATAGAGCGGGTGGAAAAGTTACGTTGACAACCTTCTTAACGGACTTACACCCTGGTGCAAGATCCCACACATAATCCTGGGTATATCCTCCAAGGAGCCGGAGTGAGTTTGGCCAACGTTGATTCCAGGTATCGTGAAAACTTTCCCCTCCACAGTCACCCTGTGTAAGACCCTAAAAGTATAGGCTACTAAGGTTACCAAGAACAACAGTGATGCCTGGGGAAACAATGGACAGTCTGATCCACGTGCAAAGGCAGGGTATCTAGCCTGAAATCAACTCGAAAGGCTTACATTCATAATTGTGGGTATACCTTTCAAGCAACCCCCATAATACGTGCAATCTCTACACCAAGACCAACAAAGCAAGGTGAGTAACTTTGCCAGTCTCAATGCGACCTCATGTTTTACCCTTGTGTGAGAAGGGCTTCCCAGGACAAAATGTTGCCTATGGACTTGAACACTCCCTATCACAAGATTCTATTGTGTGTTTTATTCTTTGGAGAGTGTGCCTCACAACCTATTCTAAAGTGCTAGCCTAGCTAGTGTTGGTGTAAAATAGCCCTAGAAAAAAAAAGTTACAAAGTAATTTTTATAATTACGCAGTGTTTTAGAGGTTTTTTTTACGCAAGAGGAAGACGGAAATGAAACCAATGTTGTATAAGACCTTGACCCAATAATATGCAAATAGAGATGAATGATGCAATCTTTCATTCAATGAAATCTATCTACAGTAGGGAGAAGGTATTTTTCCGAAATGATGTAAGCTACGAAATGTAAATTCTTTTTCTTGAATGAACACAATTTCAAACAACCATAAACAATGAAATTTCTCAATTTTTCTCTTCTAAAAAAAAATTGGATGCAAAAAACTTTCTTATGAATGATTACTCAAAAGAATAAATGATTTTAAATTCTTCCTTTCTAAAACCAAATCAGGGGTATGATGAAGAAAGGACAAGTAATCGAAGAAAACAGATACACTCAACAAATACCCAAATCAAACTTTTAATGAAGATAAAAGTAAAGATGAGAAGAAAGTGTTTCACTACATGCAAAACAAAAATGTCTTTCTAATAAACAAGCAATCCAGAAAATGTAATCAATCTTAAACTTTAAATCCACTCAAAAGACTTTTAATCAATCAAGCACTCTGATTGCAGAATCAGAGATTATATCCTTGTTGATAAAAATCAAGAAGTAAAACTGGAAAAATGATTAAGAAGATTTTTCGATCTCCGAAAACCAATCAACAAAAAGTATCAAACTCAGTAAACAGTCATATACTGGCATTAAAAGTTCCTCCCAGGTGATCAAAGAAAAACTAGGTATCAAAAGACAAGAAGGTCCAATCCAAAAAATTTACAAACAGTTTCACAGCCCAGTAGTAGGGTACAGTGTGGAAATCAAGGATTTCCGCGGGACAACTATAGGGTGGGGTGTGGAAAGTCCGCACTGGTCTAAATAGTTAGGTGCAGTGATCAAACATTTATGCAGGTTGTGTATGGGTACAGTGCGAAAATGCATGTAAGCAAAAGAAATTTGGAAAGAGGACAAAGAGTCTAAGTGAACTTTCAAATCCAGAGAGTCTGGATGGATCTCCCACAGACTCAGAGATTGAATTAAAGTGAGAAAGGGTAGTCTAAAAGAAAATGGCCAACAAAAAACCATAAATGAGTCGTATCCCCAGTGGAGTCACCAATTTTGTTATTGGATAAATCGGTGAATGCGTACATAGACTAATCTCCCTAGATCCACCTGGATATAGAACAAAACAATACGGAACATGATGCTTTCCTTAAGTTACAATCATTGAGTTTACTACCAAAGAAGGAATAGATGACATACCTTTGAATATTGCTTCCTTATATCTTTGTTGTCCCTACTTCGCTTCGGTGCTCTTGTGAGATCAGATCGGCGATGAAAAAAACAAACCAAAGTGAAATCAACAATAGTAGATTCAATGAAAACTTAAACATGTGATCAAGGAGTCATGTAATAAAATGAGAATGATTTTATGGGAAAGAAACATGCCACTGTATTATATTAAGTAAAAGTGGAAGATACAACCAAATTGCCTTGATGTCGCAAGTTCCCTTTCAGTGGTCCTTTGTTCTAGCACATACATACATTTTCTCCGAAATTTGCATGAATATGATCCACAAATTCTTGATGGACAAATGGAGACCTCAAGCATCAATTGAAACAAGATTCCTCACACAGTCTTCAGCGTATTCTTTTATCAATTCCTTACTTAATCTTTCTTAACCTTGTCCATGAGAAACCCATCATTATATAGGAGAAGGATAAGTGGTTAAAGAGATTAGGATGATCCTACCAAATCAGAGAATCCAGTGGGATCCCAACCATATGGACACCACCTCACATTCTAGAAGATCCCCTTCTATAAACTTCGTGAACTTATTCCTTTCTTTAGCTTTCAAACATCGTCGCACCCTGCCTATATAGCAGCCTACGGAAATTTTGCATGCCAGGTTCAAAGCAGTCTACAGAAATCAAGCATTTCAGTACTATGTATCACTGCTATCCTGCGACGTCCTTCTAAAAACAAGCTTTGTAGAGGGAGATACCAACTACTTTTCTCATGCAAAATATCCTTTTGAGAGCCTGAACACATGCTCATAGAATTATCATCAGGGTGACCAAAATAATGTGTAACAAGCTGAATGATTGTTGATTAGAGAAGGGGCACACTTCTTGGGGTGGGATAGGCATGTGGGGAATGAGGGACTGTAGGTTGTTAGTTTGAGTTGGCACCTGTGAAAAAGTATTTCCCATTGTCTATGATCCATCATTGTGGTTAGCAATCCCTTTACCCGGGTGGAGTTTAGTCCTAGCTCGAGGGTGACCCACTACTAAGAGTGATGAGAAGTGTGGTCTAAGGCTGGAAGGTTCATGGAAGGTCTACACGTAGTTGGTGATATTCTTACCAATATAAGTGTCAACTGTGTGATAAATTTACATTTTGCATTATTATTTACGTGTTTATTTTTATGCATATTGTTTGTATATGCTGCATGTATATGTTTACTGTTATTTCGGTATGAATCCATGAATTTACAGAATGTATTTGTCTGTTTACGTTTTATATATAAAGTTCTGCAATAATTATGTGTGTATATGTTTTAATTTCATACAGTTCGAAAAATTGATGTGGCATAGCTCAGTTGGATGCTGGGTATGTTACAGTATGTTGAGAAGAGAATAAAGTGTTTTATGGAGTAGCATGGCCCAGCCTGGGTGGTTGGGGATGTTACACTAAGTAATAATTTCAGCTTCCTAAGTCCATGCTAAACCCAAACCTTGGACAAAATGGACTCAAGAATTTGTGCTATGTTCAAAAGCGACACGACTGCTGCCGATAGGAGATAATATTATTTTCCCGCCCGTCTTTTTTTGTTTTTTTCATAGTTAAAGAAATTTTATGATACATGAGAGGAAACGAGTGTCATGAGTAAGAAACCAATTCCAAGCATCAGAACATACCTATGCTCAATGCAAGTAAGTGCATGCGGGACATGGACACTCAAGGGGATGTTTCCTCTATGGGTAAAGGGTTGTCAAGTTGTGAAGGATATATAGAAGGAATTGCTTGGCTAATGCTAAGAATTGCTAGGGAAAAAGGGCTTATAATGAGAAAGTGGGAGTCGGCATTAGGATCAACAATGCAAGCAAGATAATGGGATGCAATTACAACTTAACTCAAAAATGTCATTTTTCATAGATTTAGTCTCCTAGGCCCAAAAAAGTATAAAATAATACCTAGGAGAACTCTTCTAGACAATGGTGACTAGAGTATTGATTTTTTGTAAGTAGTCTATTTGGTCTGAAAAAGCGTTAAACTTATACCAAAATAGATGTCCTTTCAAATCCATTTAATGAGTGTGAAAGAGACAAGTTCACTCGACAATCTTTTCATTTTTTCGAGAGCCAAAAAAGAGTTTAACCAAGACTCGACGGGAGTCCCATAAGTAGAGGTCAGAATGATATTGAGTAATATCAATGAGGTTCAAACGCAACGTCATATTGGGACTATAAGGGACTCCCAAACCTATGGAGTAATTTTTGCATTGGCACCAAATGAAAAAAGTGTTTTAACTAGGGTACCCATGTTTGGTAAGTCTCTAACACTTAATAACGTCATGTCTAGTAGCAACAAGAAGGTTATGTGTCACTTCCAAATGGGTTCGTACCTAGGGCATATGAATCATGGTCATAAGATGATGCAAAAATGAAAATCGGGGTGAAAACCTACCCTATATGCCAGTGATGGTAAATACCTGTCAGAGGCACGAACGAGCTTAAGAGTGTTGAAAATCCATGAAACCCTGGACAAAACCATTTCAAACCAAGTCTTCTACTACTCAATTAGTTTATTTTGTTTCAAACATATGAAAGACAGGGTAAAAAAACTATAGAAAGTGGATGAAAATGTTTTACAAATAGTAAAAAAAACATGAAATTTACCATATCATTTGATTTTTTTCACCCACATAGTGCATTTAGGCCATTTTACCCATGATCTTCCATTGGCAATTCCAGGAGCTATGATCAACGGAATTGGAAATTGTCTGGACCAAGTATGTGCCCATCCTATCCTCTCTCATTTTATTGGTTTAATTTTTAGTTTTAGTGCCCAATTGTTTAGTATTAGAGGCCATAAATTAGAAACTAGGGTGTACGCGGGTTGTAGTTCTTCAGGATGCGTACATGACCTCATGTACGTGGGGAAGGAAAATCATTCCAGTGTATATGATGCCCTATACGCGACTTTCATAAGGGTATCCTGTGTACAACTCCGTGAGCACATTTTTTGACAAGACTAACTCAAAATTTGGTGTTTCCTGTGCAGGATGGTGATTGAATGGAGGGAAAGGGAGAATGAGGTTGATGCTACAGTAGAAAGAGATGTGAGGGCCCAACAAGATTTGCAGAGATGTGGGATCTATAAATTTCGTTACATAAAAGGGATGAGGGCCCAAGTGAAGTTTCTCCAAACACTAGTAAACTATTGGGATCCATAGACCGAGGAATTCAACCTCGATGGGAAACCATTGAGAATTGAAGTGGATGATATATAATTCATAACAGGATTGTCTCATAGAGGTGAGGTGGTAAATATCAAATCTTGAGGGGCTGGAAGTGGGAGGAATATGGAGGAGTACATCTCCACCTACTACCTTGTAGGTATAGAGAAAGTGGGGAACCAACTCCCTATTAGGGAAATTGAGAAGATGAGTCTGAAGATCATCATCCTAGTACTCACATGGATATTAGGATCAACCTCATAGCATCAGGCATTGAGGCCACTCATGTTCTATGATGTTGAGTTTTTGAGACCCATGCTTTATGATTGGTGCACCCCACTACTAGCCAACATGAAGAGCCAGTTGATGGATTGAAAACTCAATAGGATGAGGAACTTTGGGTTCACATCCATACTGTGTAGTTTTTTCTTCTAAAGAGTTCCATCTCTGATCCCAAGAGTAGAGATTACTCCACATGATCTACATGATCCAACTATGCCATGGTGGACCGAGGTGATGCGGTGGCTAGGAGGTGGTAGGGTGCCAACCCCCTATATCGATGAGTTCTTCCACTGGTGGCGATGATAGATCATCGTGATCGATGACTACCCTTATGAGGGGATAGACTATTGAGGGGATTGAGATATTCCATTTCCATTGGGATTCTCCTTTGGAGAGATCGGTGAGAATTGATTTTTATATATTTCATTTTTTTGTGTTTTTCAATTTGATAAATGCAAACAAAAAAAACGCAAACAGTTTTGTACGATATCATGTATTAATGGTTATTTATTTTATGCGGACATAGGTCCATGACGACCAAATGGATATCCATGACATCAGTGCAGGGGCCAAGGACATGATATGGTAGGCGGGGATGCAGAGAGATTTCTCCAGAATTTGTAGGGAAACCTATCTCGTCTGACGCACCAAGTTCCTATGGTCCAGGTGGGGGATCTATCAGAGGTGATGCAATGGCAAACGATGGGTGTACCCCGTGCATGGGTGAGGCTCTTCTGGCATCTTGCAAATGCCATAGTGTGTTATCATGGCATGCACCCAGGACATCAAGCATAGATGCCATGGTTATGTGATGTACCGATCGTATATGTATTTTAGGGCTACAAGCCCAATTTTGTACTATGACACCATATTTTTTGAAATTTAAAATATCATTTTGGTCTTTAGATTTACTTGTGTATCTTACAATGGATGAATGTATGTGTGTTTTCATTACTTATTTTTATGACAAATGCCAATATAAAATGTAATTAGCATATGCATTGGATACATGATTAAAACTTATAGGTATATGATTGTAAGTAATAAAATAAAAATATCATTCTAAAAGTCGTACCCGAACGAGTGGTGTAGGATCTCTGACCCAGTAACTGTCATTCAATTGAAATACAACTAACTAGGAATCCATGCAAACTTCTAAATATTGAACAGTGTGTGAAATGGCATCACGCAATAGCTCTATAACGACACTATACTTAGCCACATTGTTCGTTGATGGATCCATACAAACGCCACCTGAAGACACCAGTTGTCTCTCGAGTGAATAGATAACCCAAGCAGAGAAAGCCATGTTCTTAGTACAACGAATGAAATCGTCTACGAATCCTAAGAACACCAAAGATTCTGGTGACATATTCCAACCAAGGGAAAAATCAATAAGAAAGTCGGTGACACAAAATAATAAAAAGTGAAATATATACCTTAACATACATTAGTATACAATGGCCAAGCTCGAGCACGAAGGCTCAAGCATAATATTGTTTAGGATAGAGCCCATTTCTGGGCTCATCCATCACATTCCATTTATAATATTCTAACTCATAGGCTCCTTTTTCAAGGACACGTCTCATGATGTAAGGACTGTGCCACATGGGATTAAAATTTCCTGCCCCCAACGATTCTTTAGCTTGGTCATAGAGAAGGACCAAGTCACCCTCAACATACAGTCAGGGATGGACAGACTTATCGTACTGGACCTTAACATGTCATTTATTTTCCTCGATGGCCATAGTGGTATCTCGACGTTTCTCATCGAGCTACCCTAAGTGTACAAGGCATTCTTCGAGATTGGTCATGTTAGGTAGGAGCTCAACTACCAACTTGAGAGAAGGGATTTCACATTCCATATGAAGGATCGACTCTGCCCCGTGAACTAACAAAAATGGTGAGAAACCGGTGGAAGTATTTACCATGGTTCGGTATGCCCATAGTGTAGGGTAAAGCATCACATGCCAGTTATATTTAGTCTACTTTATAGTCTTTTGGAAAATGGTCTTGAGATATTTATTCATGTCCTCTATTTGTCCATTTTTCTGGGGATAGTAGGGTGATGAATGATCATGTTGAGAACCCAGTCTAGATGCTAACTATGTCGTCATTGCATTCTAGAAGTGACTACCATGATCAGTGAAAATATTCTTCAGGATTCCGAACCGAGATATAATATGATTGAATACGAAAAATGTTGCAATCTCACCATCAGATTTAACGATAGGCGTGGACTCATCCCATTTAGTAAAATAATCCACAGCCACAATAATGTGATGATTCCCCCCAGCCGAGGCTAGGTTACAATCCATGAAATGCATCCCCCACTTACTGAAGGGACTGACGATAATGACTGGGTGTATAGGGGAAGGGTGTGAGATCATCTTATGATCAAACACCTGGAAAGAGTGACACGTCTTGACCGCTTCAACGCAATATTTAAAAATTGATGATCAAAAATAGCCAGATCAGAATATCTTTTGGGTTGTCGCAAGCCCAAAAAAGTGACCACCACATGCCCCACTATGGCAGTCATTGAGAACGGATTCAACCTCTTCGTGAGTCAAACATCGATGAAAAATAGCATCCACCCCTCGATAATATTATGTGTCATCGATAATAAGGTAGTTTTTTGCTTGATGGCGTATACATCGTTGGTCATCTCTCGAAATATGTTAGGGAAGCTTCAAGGTTTGAAAGTAGATTAAAATATCTTCATACCAGGGGTCTAAAGACAATATAAGGAAGGTTTTTTCATCCGTGAATGAATCATCATGAAAAATTTCCTCATATTTTTTATTATTTGGGTTGGTTGTCATTGATGTCAACCCTTGAAGAAAGTCTGGTAGCGAATTTTGGTAGCACAAAGGTTTGGCTAGTGGACCCAAGTTTGTTTGATGTATAATTGTATAATTTTAATATATTTGAAGGTAATACTATTTTATATGTATAGTACATGTCATGTCATTTTCGGTGGTATGTGGAACGTCACATAACTCCTCACGGTTAGAGAGTTATGGCCATGTGAAGTTGGAGAACCCTCATGAGTCATCTAGAAGCCCCAAAAGGTCAAAGTAGTCAAAGTGTTTGCAAAGAAGAAATTATTTAAATAAGACTATTTTAGATGGATAGTACATTTCATGTCATTTTTGGTGATATGTGGAATTTCACATAACTCCTCACGGTTAGGGATTTATGGCCATGTGAAGTTGGAGAACCCTCATGAGTCATCTAGAAGCCCCAAAAGGTCAAAGTAGTCAAAGTGGTTGCAAAGAAGAAATTATTTAAATAATAAAGTGAAGTGATGAGTGTACTATAAGTCAAAGTGGATACAAAATAAAGTTAATGGAGAAATTACTAAGTGGACTAGTGGTTAGAAGTGGGTTAGCCATAAAATAAGCAAAGTGGTTTAAGATGTTTAGAAGGTAACCCCTTGAGGAAGCTACATAAAAGTATAAATAAGAAGCAAAGGTCTCTCATTTTAATTACACTTGAGAATATTGAATATATATAAGTGACTGAGGTAACCAAAGGATATATAAGGCGAATTTCAGAGGGAAGGTGAAGTAAAGAAGGCTGAAATTCAAGGGAGGATAAATTCTTTTGATGATGCTTTCTAAGATATCTTATTTACAAGACATCTCACGATTTTCGCAATAACGTTTTTTCTAGAATGGTTCAGACCATGAAATCTAGAGGCCCTTTAGGAACCATATCCAAGTAGTTGTGATAAAAATATTATCTTGCGAGTCGTTGTATTTTTGGAGTTACACTCCGTGGAAAATAGGGTTTGTGGCTAGTCCTAAAACTAGTCTAAAACAGGGGTTTCGGGTAAAAATGTCATAACTTCTTCATAACATATCCAAATTTAGTAAGACCAATTGCATTGGTTATAGTACATTATTTAGTATTATGTGTACCATTTTCATATCTATACAACAAACATTCTTTGCGGGGCACGCTCTACAAGCTCGTTCTCTAGAATAAGCCAGAATTCAACAAGGTATGTCATTTTTGCTATAACTCTTTTTTTGAGAGGTTCCAAACAGTGAAACCTAAAGGAATTGCATAAAAGAAACTGAATAAAATTGTGTACTATTTTCAAATATTTATTCATTATAGGTACATAGTTATGATTTTTTCAAGTTAGGGTTGTTGACTAATCCAAAATTAGTCATGTGAGACTAAAGTAAAGTTTGATGAAGATGCTAGTATCTTGTTGTTAAAGTTAAGGAAGGTTTGCAGGTATGTGATCATATACACCAGGTCTATTATAGAGTTACAAATCAGATTTGGATGATGAATTTGATGAGGGCTTTTGGTTGAGGTGCATTTTGGGTACATGGTTGAGACAAGTAGTTGATGAGTTGGCACATACATGAGGTGTATAGTTGATGATGTTGGTACATATTGATGAGTCATACTTTATGTGTATTTGATGCATGATTGGTACATATTTGGTGCATGGTTGATGTACTCATTGATGGTACAGGTTGAGATACAATTTGGTGCATGGTTGATGCACTTGTTTATGGTACAGGTTGATTACAGATTGTTTATGGTACATGTTGATTAAAATTTGTTTGGTGTAGGTTGATTGCTACAGGTTTACAGCAGTATATCTCACAATGATAGTGTGACAATGGTTCCATCATTCTACTTCTACATCAGGTCTGTTGGACAGGGCAAGGACATGTGGTCTTAGCCACCTTTTGGTTGTAGCCGAAGAACATATGGAGTTGTAGCCTCCTTCTGGTTGTAGCCGAAGAACATATGGGGTTGTAGCCTCCTTTTGGTTGTAGCCAAAGAATTGGGGATTTGGAGCTTCCCTCAAGTTGTAGCCTGAGTAACTAGGGGGTTGGAGTCTCCTTCCAGTTGAAGCTAGAAAACAAAGGAATTTGGTGCTTCCAATGAATGTAATTCTTAAAGACATATAAGAAAAAGCATTATGTGGTTTTCTCTTGCTTTGGGTTTCCACGTAAAAACATCGGTGTAATATGTATGTGTATGATTGCTCATTTGTTCTACATTGATATAACACTTGCATTTTATGGTTAAAAATGATTAAATTTCTATATTATTGATTCAACCCCCCTCTCAGTAATCCAACAATCGGTATCAGAGCAGGTTCCTTTAGGAAACAGTTTAACCACTAGAAGGAGATCATGGATTATTCTGAGAATGGAGTACCACTATTTAATTGTCATAATGGTTTAAAGTATGAGCTATGGAGTGGAAGGAAGAAAGTATTTTTACAGGAGAAGGGGTATTATATTTGTCTATCAGTCATTATAGGATATGATAGTTCAAAAAGGGCAAAGACTGCAACTAGGAAGAAATTGAAGAAGAATAACAAAATAGCAATGGATTTCATCTAGGAAGGATTACCTAATCCGGTAAGAGAAAAGGTTGGTAAATTTTCATCATCCAAAGAACTTTGGGATAAGTTACATGATATATATTCTTCACCCATCGCAGATTCAGAAAATGTCAAAGAAGATGCAGGTAGAGATCAAGAAGAAATATGTTCACCATGTCAAATAGATTCAGAATATGAAGAGTACATAATCAACAAAGGTATGTTGTTTTGATTTAATCGTGAAAAACACGGACATCTTGAAATAGAATGCCATGAAGGAAATGAGACAAAAAAACTAATTGAAAAATAAGACAATTATGAGGAAGAATTGATCAGTACTTTAGATGAACTAAGAAACAAAAAAAAAAAAAGGTCACTTAAGAAAGAATTGATGAAACAAAAGGAAAGTGCTCACATTTTTTAAGAATCCCAACAGGTCATCAAGAACTTAAGAACTCAATTAGAAGAAGCCATAAATATTGAAGAAAATCTTAAAGATCAAAAGAAGTATTTGGAAGCCAACATAGCAACACAGAAGGAAGAAGCAGAAATGAGAGAAAAGATATTGACAGATCATCTTAAGGAAAGAACTAACGATCTAAACCAGCTTGAGACAGAGTTTGTTCAAGAAGAGAAAGGACTTGAAGAAGAAATAATCACATTAAAAATCCATCTTGAAGAAGCAAAAAGAACAGAAGAAGTCAAGAAGTCTCAGATAATGAAGAAAGAAGAATTTGTCACATTGAGAAGTAAAATCGTCAAGCTCAACAAGAACGTTGAAGAGACAGAAACATCCACATCAGTTATAGAGAATGAAGAGAAGGCAAGATTGGCATTGATTTGTTTCACTTCTTTTTGGGTCTTGAGGAGACCAGATTGCAAGGTGTTGAAGCGAGCTTCCAAGTCTTGGTTATGGGTATGGGCCATGAGGATGGGGGAACTGAAAAGGGGTGGGTGGGGTCAAAAATTTTGTCGAAAAATGATATGGATGAATGTGATAAGAGAGAAGAGATGAATCCAATGGAATGGGTCTCAAATAATGGTGAAAAAATTTCCAGACTCCCCTTTTTTCTTTTTTTTTAACCTGCGGATTTTTATTTTTTATTTATTTATTTATTTATTTAAACACCTACAGAGTTATACTCCAGTCTAAAGAATACTGTAGATATAAAATCTCCAAATTCTTAACCAGTAATAAAAGTGTAGTGATTTGGCAACCCGAACACAGTTGTGCGGCAACAAATCTTGTCTGTTTTAATTTGTTTATGTTTTTGTCCCCCAAGGGTTAGGTATTCAAGGGTTCTACAGACAAGGGTTTGCCCTGTGCTATAGCTCTCTGATATACATTCGGGGTCCAACAATAGTACTCGGCCCAATATCTCAGGGCACTAACTAAGGAGGATAGACCGTACCCTTAGCCGTACTACCCAACTACCCATGTACTAGAGAGTATCTTCTCGAGTGTTGTTCTCGGTGGCACTATATTAGTCAGGCGGCCGATCGATTTATCTAAAGAGGGCTTCAAGCAATCTAGGTCAATCCGTACACAGGTTCTGTTTGATGCGCTACCACTCGAAGGGGTACCAACAGGGGTTACAAGGGTGGCCAACAGATGTGTTCTTAAGAACCATTTGTATTTCCTGCATGTATGAATCCCTCAACCGCGGGTTTATGCATGTAACAACAGATCTTTGTGGATTAAAGACGTCGAAGTACATCTTTACCCTCAAAAAAAATTCCCACAATTTCTGCCAAGGAAAGTGCTTTGATACCACTTGTAATATACTAGATATAAAAAGTATGCAGAACAGAAATAAAATGCTAGAAATGGTAGAATAACAGAAATATAACCAGCATAATCTCCACAATAACACAGAAATGATATAAGAACAATAGTAGAAATAGCACTTTGATTCAGAAAGCAATGTTCATGGGCCTCTTTGAGGGGGCAACCTCCATTCGACCAGTGCTCTATTACAATAATCTCCAAGCTAGGGTTTTCATACCCTCGACCCCTATTTATACTAAATCTGTCTATCAAAAGAGGCATCTAGAGGAAGATCCTTCTAGAAGCGGAAGCTTCTATTAGGTCTTCTTACATCCACTTATTCTATTTTATTGAAAGGCCTTATTAATATTGACCTTTATTACATCCGAATATATTGCTCTACCTATGTGCAGGTTAGGACCCTAACACACTCTAGGTTGCTACAAAATAAGAATGAAGAAAATAGAAAGAGTTATGCAGAAGTACTCAAAGGAAGGAATCATGGTCAACCAGAATCTAAGAAAACTATTAAAGATACATCTTCAAGAAGACCATCCATGTTCAGGCCACAAAGAAGCTTCAATCATGATCATGATCAGTCAAGGAATAAATTCAAAAGGACTACACCACAAAGAAGATCATTCACTTCGAGGTATGCAAATTTATTTTATGGTCATTATTTTTATTGTATTAATTTTGGACATAAGGTTGTAGATTGCAGGGATTATAAAAATGTTCAAGCAAGAAATGCCTATGTGGCCCCACATAACATTGAATGTTACAAATTTCATAACTATGGACACATAGCTAGTGATTGTAGAATCATGATCGATACTTCCATGAAAGAGAACATTGATATCCAATATAAGAAAGTATGGATAAGAAAACACAAAGAACAGGTAAACAAAGACCAGGTCCGAGAGATCGCAAGATTGGAAATAAAATGAGATGAAGAAAATTCTACAGAGAAAAAGAAAGATGTCAGATACATAAAGGTTTGGAAAATCACTGAAAGAAAAGAAGGATAGGTAAATAAGGAACAGGTTCAAGAGATTGTACTTTCAGGCATTGTTGTGAAATATGAATCCACAGACAGAAAGAAAGAAGTCAGAGCTCAGAGAGATGATGAATCTACCAATGAAGATGATGATGAATAGACATCAGAGAAGGAATTGTTCTTGATGTACAGGAATTGTTCTGAGCCATCCAGCTTAGAGACTCCCAGGTAAAATGAATATTAGATAGGAGGAGTCTATGCGATAGCTATGACACACCAAAGAACCATCCTTCGAGCAACTTGCAGAGTTTGAGTAGACAAATCTAGAGCAGTCAGTTAACAGAAGTATAGTTTGATAGTTGTAGCAGTGAAGACTTCATGATAGTATAGTAATAAATGGGTCAACATTATGGATAGTTGTGCAGTAGAGTCTTGGACAGTATGGACAGAGATGGATTTGTAAGAACACTTAGCAGGTTTGGACAGATATATGACAGTGGACGAGAGCATGGATTCATAAATTGGTTTAGAGAGTGGTTCAGAGACAAAGGAACATTATGGATGTTAATTACATAGGAAATGGCTCGAACAATGCTAATGGATTCCAAATTGACAGATATTTTTTGGACACATGCAGTGCATACAATAGTTCACATTCAAAACAATGTAATGCTCAGAAACAACAATGAAAAAACTCCCTACGAGCTATGGAAAGGAAGACCAACAAATGTGAAGCACTTCAGAATATTTGGAAGCAAATGATACATCAAAAGAGAAGATGGAGGAATGGGAAAGTTTGAATCTCATGTGGACAAGGGAGTACTTGTTGGCAACTCAAGTAAAAGGAAAGCATACAAGTGTTACAATCTGATATTGAACAAAGTTGTGGAAAGAATCAATGTAACAATTGATGAAACAGGTGGACGAGAATCAAAGGAAGAAGAAAATGAATATGTGGAATAGCTTTATGAAGAGGAAGCAAAAGATGAAGAAGAAGTATAAGAGGAAGAGGAAGAAGATCAGATAGAAGTAGAAGATAAATTTCAGCAAGTGCCTCTAAAGACACCTAGAAGACGAGTACAAAAGAATCACCAATCAGATCAGATTATTGGAAACAAGGATGCAGGAGTTGAGACTAGAAGAAGAATTTGTTCACCATAAAAAATGCACCTAGCACTCTTATCTACGATTGAACCAAACAGTTTTGAAGAGGCCAGCAAGGATGAATTTTGGAATAAGACCATGGATGAAGAATTGGATCGAATAGAAAATAATGACACTTGAGAATTGGTTCCAAGACCAAAGAATAAGAATGTGATTAGCACAAAGTGGGTTTTAAGAAATAAATTGAATGAAGATGGACATGTTACAAGGAACAAAGCTAGATTGGTATATAAAGGATACGCACAGGTTGAAGGAATCAACTTTGAAGAGAGATTTTCTCTAGTTTCTAGAATGGAAGCAATCCAATTGCTTTTAGCTTATGCATGCTCCAAGAATATTAAAGTATATCAGATGGACATGAAATCAATTTTTTGAATGGGGAACTTGAAGAATAAGTCTACATCGAACAACCAGAAGGATTTCAGTTGTCAAAGAATGCAGATTATGTGTGTAAATTGAAGAAGTCCTTGTATGGTCTAAAACAGGCTCCTAGAGCATGGTACTCTAGACTGGATAAATATCTACAGCAGGCAGGGTTCAGAAAAGGAAGTGTAGACAACAACCTCTACATCAAGGAAAATCAAGATAGTATTTTATTAACTGAATTTTATGTTGATGATATTATTATTGGAAGTATTGATGACAGGTTAAGCCAGAAATTTGCAAAGGATATGCATATGAATTTGAAATGTCATTACTTGGAGAACTATCCTTCTTTCTGGGTATTCAGACACATCAAAGAAACCAAGGAATTTTTATTTCTCAAACTAAGTATATCAGAGAAATGCTAAAGAGGTTCGGAATGGAATATTGTAAACCAGTTACCATTCCTCTGCAAACCAATTGCAAGTTGAGCAAAGATGATGATTCAAAATCTACAAACCAGAGGAAATGTAGGTCAATGATTGGTAAATTACTATATGTGACAGCATCCAGACCAGATGTAATGCGGGAAATTGGAAAGGTGGCACAATTTCAAGCAGCACCAAAGGAATCACATCTATTAGCAGTGAAGAGGATTTTCAGATATCTCAAAGGAACATAAGAGTTTGGATTATGGTATCCAAAAGAAAAGGATATATCACTTATTTCCTACACAGATGTAGATTGGGAAGGTTGCATTAATGACCGACGAAGCACTAGTGGAGCATCATTCCACTTGGGTGAGTGTTTAGTATCTTGGCAAAGCAAGAAACAATCATCAATATCTTTATATACAGTCGAAGCAGAGTATATTCCAGTAGCAGGATGTTGTACTCGGGTTCTATGGATGAAACAAACTTTGATAGATATGCAGGTTGAGTATGATGAGCCCATTCCAATCTATTGTGATAATACAAGCACCATCATTATCTCAAAGAACCCGGTGATGCACTCCAAGACGAAGAACATTCCAATAAAGTATCACTTTCTATGGGAACAGGTTGTAGAGAAGAACATCAGAGTTGAATATGTGGGAACAAAAGAACAAGTGGCAGACATCTTTACAAACCGCTTCCAAGGGAAGCCTTTGAGTATCTTCGCCAGAGACTCGGAGTAATTTCTACTCCAAAATGAATGCTTTTGAATGCTTATCTTATATGTCTTATATTTACACGAGGAAGAACCATAAAGAGGATAGTTCAGGTTGGGAGATCAGTTTCAGGAAGAGTTCAGTCAAGGGGAGCAGCCCCGGATAGAAAGATACCTTTGCCATTGATGACAAATGGGGAGAGATTTATCATATGAAAAGGTAAATGCTTGGAGAAAGAACACAGAGCCATGGTTCCAGGGGGAACGAGGGTCACAGGGGGAACATGAGTGATATTAATTCATTATTGCATCAGAGTGTTTCCATTAATGCCAAAGGGAGATATTGTTTATTATTTTGGTTGGTTGTCATTGATGTCAACCCTTGAAGAAAGTCTGGTAGCGAATTTCGGTAGCACAAAGGTTTGGGTAATGGACCCAAGTTTGTTTGATGTAAAATGGTATGAATTTTAATTTATTTTAAGGTAATACTATTCTAGATAGACAGTACATTTCATGCCATTTTCGGTGGTATGTGGAACATCACATAACTCCTCACGGTTAGAGAGTTATGGCCATGTGAAGTTGGAGAACCCTCATGAGTCATATAGAAGCCCAAAAAGGTCAAAGTAGTCAAAGTGGTTTCAAAGAAGAAATTATTTAAATAATAATATTCTATATGGATAGTACATGTCATGCCATTTTCGGTGGTATGTGGAGCGTCACATAACTCCTCAGGGTTAGAGAGTTATGGCCATGTGAAGTTGGAGAACCCTCATGAGTCATCTAGAATCCTCAAAAGGTCAAAGTAGTCAAAGTGGTTGCAAAGAAGAAATTATTTAAACAATAAAGTGAAGTGATGAGTGTAATATAAGTAAAAGTGGATACAAAATAAATTATTTAACTAATAAAGTTAATGGAGAAATTACTAAGTGGACAAGTGGTTAGAAGTGGGTTAGCCTTAAAATAAGGAAAGTGGTTTAAGATGGTTAGAAGGTAACCCCTTGAGGAAGCTACATAAAAGTATAAATAAGAGGAAAGGGTCTCTCATTTTAATTAGACTTGAGCATATTGAATATCTATAAGTGACTAAGGTGACCAAAGGATATCTAAACTAAGGTGACCAAAGGATATCTAAGGCGAATTTCAGAGGGAAGGTGAAGTAAAGAAGTTCGAAATTCAAGGAAGGATAAATTCTTTTGATGATGCTTTCTAAGGTATGTTATTTATAGGTCATCTCACCATTTTCGCAATAAATTTTTTTTTAGAATGACTCAGACTGCAAAATCTAGAGGTCGTTTAGGAAACATATCCAAGTAGTTGTGATAAAAATTTCATCTTGTGGGTCATTTTATATTTGGAGTTACACTTTGTGGAAAATAGGGTTTGTGGCTAGTCCTGAAGCTAGTCTAAAACAGGTGTTTTGAGTAAAAACGTCATAACTTCTTCATAACAAATAAAACATCAGTAAGACCAAATGTATTGGTTAGAGTATATTCTGTAGTATTCTTTGTACCATTTTCAGATCTATACAACAAATATTCCATGTGGAGCACATTCTACAATCTCTCTCTCTAGAATAAGCTAGAATTCAACAAGGTATGCCATTTTTTCTATAACTCCTTTTCTGAGAGGTTCCAAGCAGTGAAACCTTGAGGAATTGCATAAAAGACACTAATGAACATTTTCTACTATTTTCAGATCTTTATTCATTACAGGTGCATAGTTGTGATTATTTCAAATTGGGGTTGTTGACTAATCCAAAATTAGTCATGTGAAACTAAAGTAAATTTTGATGAAAATGCTAGTCTCTTGTTGTTAAATTTAAGGAAGGTTTGTAGGTATACGATCATATACACCAAGTCTATTGCAAAGTTACAAATCAGATTTGGATGACGAAGTTGATGAGGGATTTTGGTTGAGGTACATGTTGGGTACATGGTTGAGACAAGTAGTTGATGACTTGGCACATACATGAGGTGTATAGTTGATGATGTTGGTACATCTTGATGAGTCATATTTTATGTGTATTTGATGCACGATTGGTACATATTTGGTGCATGGTTGATGCACTCATTGATGGTACAGGTTGAGGTACAAGTTGGTGCATGGTTGATGCACTTGTTTATGGTATAGGTTGATTACAGGTTGTTTATGGTACATGTTGATTCCAAGTTGTTTGGTGCAGGTTGATTGATACAGGTTTACAACAGTATATCTCATAGTGATAGTGCGACAGTGGCTCCATCATTCTACTTTTATGTCAGGGCGGTTGGATGGGGAAAGGACGGGTGGTTTTATCCACCTTCCGGTTGTAGCCGGAGAACATATGGGGTTGTAGCCTCCTTCTAGTTGTAGCCAGAGAATTGGGGAGTTGGAGCTTCCCTCGGGTTGTAGCCTGAGAAACTAGGGGGTTGGAGACTCCTTTCAGTTGCAGCTGGAAAACAAAGGAAGTTGGTGCTTCCAATGAATGTAATTCTTAAAGACATATAAGAAAAATCATTGTTTGGTTCTCTCACTTTGGGTTTCCACGTAAAAACATTGGTGTACTGTGTATGTGTATGATTGCTCATTTTTTCATTTTTTATTTACTCTACAATTATTGGATGATAATGATACATTGATATAACACTTTCATTTTATGGTTAAAAAGGATTAAATTTCTCTACTACTGATTCACCCCCCCTCTCAGTAATCCAACACATCCTTCCTAGGGAAGTCTGACATCAATTCCACAAGGACTAGAGATTTCTTGGATTTCGTAGAGGAAAAATCAAGATCAAATTTCTATAAAATCACAATCCATTTATTGTATTTCCCCTCTATGATATGTTGAGTAAGGATGTGTTGAAATGGATTGATATCAGTAACCACGGTAGTCCTGCAAAGAAAGATATAATGATGTAATCTCTGACTTCCATGCACGACTTTTAAGGCTAGCTTCTCTATGTGAGAATACTTAAGTTCAAGACCAATTAGATTTTGGCTAAGGTAATAGATAGCGTGCTCATGGATCTCGTCATCTTCCTGAACCAGAACCATACCAATCATCCCTTCGGATGTGACAATATAAAGTAGGAAATATCTTTTGTAGTCTGGGAGCTTTAACAAAGGTGTCGATACCAGGGATTTCTTAAGAGCGTCAAAGGACTCATGGGCTCACTCATCCCATATGAACGAAGTATCCTTCTTCAAAAGACGCATGAAACCCTTAGTTATATTGGCATAGTTTGCTACGAAACAACGTAAGAAGTTATCCTTCCCCTGTAAACCCTGAAGTTGTCGAATATTACGCAAGGGAGGAAATCAAAGTATTGCCTCAACCTTCATAGGATCCACCATGATCCCATGCTCAACAACTATGAAACCCAAAAGGTGGCTAGACCTAATGCAAAAGATGCATTTGTGAGGGTTCAATTGAATGCGATAATAGTGACATATCTCAAATACTAGTCGAAAGTGAGTCAAATGATCAACCCTCTTTTGAGAGTGTGCAATGAGATCATCTAAATAGGATTCGACAATATGCTTAAGATAGTGAAATGCAAAGATCATGGCACGTTGGAAGGTTTCTCTGACGTTTTTAAGACCAAAAGGCATTTTCCGGTATGCAAAGGTACCCCAAGGACAAATAAACATTGTCTTGTGTTGATCCTCAGGTTTAATTTGGATTTGATTATAACCTGAAAATCCATCCATAAAAGAAAAGGCGTCTCTTCCCGCACACTCATCGATAATCTAATCAATAAAAGGAGTGGGGAAGTTATCTTTAGGACAGTCTTTGTTTAGGTCCCTAAAATCCATACATACATGGATGATTCCTTACTTCTTATGAATGGGAATGAGGTTGGATACCCATTCAGTCAAGGGAACTAGGTAGATGAAGCCAGTGTTGAGAAGCTTCTCCACTTTTTCCTTAATAGTAGGGGCCTTCCTAGGATTTACAACTCTAAGTCATTGTCGAATAGGTTTAGCATTCAAATAATTTTTAATTTCATGTTAGATAATATTGGGGTTGATCCTTGGCATCCCTTCATACAACCAAGAAAATAAATCTCATAATTATTTGAAGATATTGGTGTAGGTGTGAATTTCTTCAGGTGAACAATTTACACTGATATATACATTTTCAATTTTACCAAGGGTTTGAGAGTTGTCGATCATGATGATAGGAGAAATATTCATCATGTTTACTTTAGAATATATACCATGTGTATCTAATGTAACCACAACGTGACTGGCCATCTCACTCAAGGTGGACCTAAACTCATCCTGTTCAATCCATTCAATCCCCAAGAGAAAATAAGATCTATGATGAAGGTCGTCCCAAGGCCTATCCAGACTAGACATGGCCTTTGTGATGGCTTCATATGAGGGTAAAGTATCGTCAAGTAAGTCATGTTGTAACACCCTATTTCCCCCAGTTTGTAAAAATAACTGGACTGGCCAAGTACTATGGCAAACTAATGAATGTGAATATGTGATATAAATGGACCTTGAGGAAGAGGTCAATGAATGTGAATAACATTTTAAATTATTGCAGAACTGTTGAGAGGGGATGTGCAGAAAAAAGAGACCATGATGGCGGTGGAAGGAACCTGGAAAGTTGGCGTTAACTTCCACCGAGAATTAACACCGTATTTGGACTCCACTGGCCCGGAGAACCAAAAGTGGCTCGCTGGCCCCAAATTTAATGTCTCGCAGGCTAGTAGGTGGATGGCTTAATGAGGGATGGGATGGTGAACGCCCATCCGTAGAGCCGTCAGGCCTGATCAACGCGAGGGGAATCACGCCACACGCAACCTCGCAAGAGGATAAGGCGTGAGGTAGAAGCGATTTCGAGGGGCAGACGCGAGGGAAACTCTGGCATTACGCAGAGTGAGTGATAGCAGAGAGGAAGGATTGCAACCTTCACTCCTGGTCACTCGCACACAGAAAGATGCAGTCTCACAGTATCGTGGTCTCAGCTCGGGGGTGGCTAGTGGTAAATCTGCTAGGAGTAGCTGAGCCTACGGTTGGGTGGAAATGAGCACCCCTCTCAGTAGTTGCACTCACTCCTGGTGTTATTTCTGATAACTGTTTTACATATTGCATCTTGAAATTCATATGTTGACATATACGCTCATAAACTGTGAAATTGTGAACGACTGCAGTAAAGAACGTCTGTGCAGTGTTTTGATAAGAAAGGGTAGATATATGCTTATAACAAAAAATGAATGAATTGGCTTATGATTGATAAATGAATTTAATTACACATAAATTGAACCAAGTCAGACTTTCGGCCCGTTCTCGGAAGGTTGTTTCCCCTTATCCATCTCCAGGGATGCCCCGGAATAGATCTCTTCACAGAGATTCCCTTCTTGGGAAGGTCCACCAAGAAACTAGAAAAAGGACTTGAATGGGCAAGTCTTAATAACCCTGTACGAGGAGGAATGACCCTCTTAAAAATTCTGAAGTAGCAGCGTAGGGATAAGTAACGAATCGACGGATGAGATCCTCTCGGAAGACCCATGGTTGTTCACGATCGTCAGATTGACGAAAGTAACAAGGGCGTTACATACCTTGCCCCTTTTTCTCTCTATCTTTGTGAATAGCGAGGAAATCGGGATCGTAGACTCCCCCCCAAGGTCCATGAGAACATTTGGACCATTGATCTTTCCACATCCACGAAGTAGTGGAAGAATGCAAAAGGTGGGACAAATCTAAGCCGTCATATCTTGAACGGATACCCGTCAGCCGTTGGATATGACAGAAGTTGCGCGAGGGTTAAGCTCGTGAATAAAAGGAAAAATTCCGAAAGGAGGGTTGTCTCATCAGGGTTTCACATATCGGGAAATCAGAAGTCTCGATGACATGAGATCGAGAATTTCCATGGGAAATTACCCGGAACGATCTAGACCGTCCATTAGTGGAGACACGTGGCGGAGATCGAGGCATCGGGAGTCAGGATATCGACATTCTCGTGGACAGGAGATCAGGTAAGTCCACCTTGAAAACCCCAACACAAATCTGGGTCGTCCATCTGAGAGAGGACGCGTGTCATGCGATCATCCATTCCGGAGATCCGGGCACTAGACATCGGGATATTAGCATTCGGGAAATTGGAGTTCCTAAGGTCATGAAAGTTGGGACATCAGAAGTCTCAAAAATGCAAGGAGTGATCTGAATCGTCCATTCACTTGGGACGTGTGTCATAGATTTGAAGGGAGTCGGAATGTGGCATTTCGCGAGTCCTAGGGACGAGGCATCCAGGACATCAGAAGTCGCGAAATCCCGAGAGTTAACCAGGACTGTCCATTAGAGGAGGATGTGTGGAAGCTATCAGAGCCATCGGGGAAAGTCTCGACAGGAATTCGTCTGTCGACATTTGGGTCATCGGGATATCGGGAATCCTGGTGACAAGGTGTTTATGCAATTTGGAATCACGAAGTCTGAAACCCCGATAAGGAGGAAAGTTCCATTGCGGGCCAGCTGTCGTCATAGCGGAGAATCGAGATTCGATGGATCGGCAATCCCGTGGGCAAATGCATTTCATCATTTGAAACCCCGAAGCCCCGATAGGTGGTATGACTGCGGTCATATAGAGGGAAGTCGTGTGGACCAAAAGGTCTAGCCCAGGGGACTAGCGAAAGCTAACGTCATATCTGGATATCGGGGATTTTGAGGACAAAATGTTTATGCATTTCAACATTGTGATGTTCGAAACACTGATGGGGGACAAGGATGCAGTCTTGTGAGATAGTGGTCATGTGGACCAGAGTTTAGCTAGGAGGAGCTAAGGCCGAAAGGAGCGCATCGGCAAGTTGGAGTTCGAGGATTCAAGAGGACGGGAACTTTGGACATCGGGAAAGACGAAACCCCAAAACCCAAAACTGAATCGGGGAAATGTCACAGACACGTGAAGAAGAGGCCGTCACAGGGAATTAAGGACCTATGGATCGGGTTTGGCATTTCGCTGCTGCGAGCTTCGGGGATTCTCATTATTGAGAAATCAACGAAAAAGTTTGATTTTAGGTAGTGGGTATGTTACAAAGTGGTATCAGAGCATGGTTACAACACTCGGCCTGATTGGGCTCATGAACGAGTTACGCATAATCTCTGTTCGAAGCACTCCTACGAGGAGTAACCCCCTAACTTAAATATCTTGTCCAGGATTAAAAACTTTAAAAATGAGAACCCGACTGTGTATGCATGTGAAAGAGTTAAAAATTATGCGCAAATTATAAAAATGTATTTAACTCTTGACTAATATCCAGCGTTTTCCTTTTTCACTCTAGCAGATGATCAACCGTGGGAATTTACCAATGCAAAGAATGGTGACTCACCAAGAGATGGGAGAAGGCTCCCACAATAGAGGTGAAGAGTTTGACAAAAGAAGAGCAATAGGAACCCCTCCAGACCTAGCTGAGACTGTGAGAAGTCTCATGGTTGAGTAGCAAAGATGCAAGGCTGACAATGAAAGGATGATAAAAGAATAAGAAAAGAAAACCGAAATTAATGCAATTTTACTACAGAGCTTATCCGACCTACAGTGACAAATGCAGCATGAACCTGAGATGCAGAATCATGGTCGTATCAGTGGCCATACTGAGAGAAGCACATCAAGAAAGGTCCACCCTAGAGGTAAAGGACCAGTGCCAGACGATTCCACTGAGAAGGAAGCTGGCGATTCAGAAGGCTCTTCCAGCAGCATGACCAGTTCCTATTCTCAAAGAAAACAGAAGAAGCAAAAGACTTCCAAGAGTCATAAATTTGAGGAATTCAAAAAGGCCAAACCTCCCTCCTTCGACGGTGAGATAAAGAAGGGAGAGGAAGTCGAGGCTTGGCTACTTGGACTGCAGAAATATTTCAGAGTCCATGATTTTTCAGAAAATTTGAAGGCTTGAGTGGCCACTTCAATCTGAACGGAAAGGCTTCCATTTGGTGGGAAGACCTTAAGAATATGAAAGGGTTCCGCAAGGAGGACCTATCTTGGAAACGGTTTGAGAAGTACTTCCGGAAGAAGTATTTTTCGGAAAGATATTTCGACGAGAAGGCTAAAGAGTTTTATGAACTCAAACTGGGACAACTTACTATGGAGTAATATGTCAACAAATTCCTCGACTTATTGAGATATGTACCCTACATCAAAGCAGAGAAGGCGAAGGCACAACACTTCATCAGTGGGCTACCCAAGGAATACCAGAACCGAATCGAATTCAACGAGCCAAAGACCTTAGAAGACACTATATGAAAGGCAACATATTGTCATGAACAATATGGACATCAGGCAGAATCTCGTGGAGACTGGAAACAAAAGAGTGGTTCGAGATTTCAGAAAAAGGGGAGCAAATCCTCAGGATTTAAAAACTACAAAAAGGACCCCAGAATGAACTTCCCAACCCGAAGTGTACTCCAGCAAAACTTTCCCTCAGTGGACGGAAATAAAACTTCTGGACCTATACCAGTAAAGACTAATAACCCAAAGAAAGAACCTCTGAAATGTTGGGGTTGTGGAGAAGAGCATCTCCTGAGAGACTGTCCACACCGAAAATAGAACAATCGAAAAATTTATAACATGCAGGAAGCTACCACAGTCAATGATGTTGCAAGGAGTGTGTCGTGGATTTATGCAGCCTTGGATAATAACCAAGATGACCACCAAGCTTCAGTGGTGGAAATAGAAGGTATGATTTTCAACCATCTGGTGTCTGTTTTGATTGACCCTGGTTTAAATTTGAGTTATATAGCCCCTGGAGCTGTTGATAAGTGTAAACTATAGCCACAGAAGCAAACTAAACCATGGTTGGTACAGTTAGCCACTGGCACCAAAAGAAAGGTAGTATAGGTCATACCAGCCTGCCAATTAATGTTGGGTGAATTCCCCACCCAAGCAACCCTTAATGTATTACCCCTGGGATCATACGACCTGTTGATTGGTATGGACTGGCTGGCCGCCCATAAAGCCAAATTGGACTATTACCATAAAACCTTAGAATGTGTGAGCAAAGAAGGAAAAAGGATAACCCTCCAAGGGATCTGAAAACCGGTCTCAGTGAGACAAATATCTTCCCTGCAAATGAGGAAGTATTGCCGAAAGGGATGTCCCCTATATGCAATACAAGTGCTAAAAACAATCGAAGGCACTAAACCCAGCCCTGATAATCACCCTATCCTAAGAGAATACAGAGATGTGTTTCCGGAAGAGGTACCGGGTCTACCTCCGAGAAGAGACATTGACTTCTTGATAGAACTCGCACCAGGAGCGGTGCCAGTGTCCAAGACACCCTACCGGATGAGCACACCTGAATTAGTTGAACTCAAATTGCAATTGAAAGAA
>JZKD02S2167068.1:85682-99031 GCA_000966675.3 Picea glauca | reverse complement strand
TTGAGCCGTCAGATCTTGAATGAATACCCATCAGTCGTCTAATCTGATAGAATTTGCGCGAGGGTTAAACTCGTGAATAGAAGGAAAAATCCTGAAAGGAGGGTTGGCTCGTTGGGGTTTCACATATCGGGAAATCGAAAGTCTCGATGACATGAGATCGGGAATTTCCATGGGAAATTACCCGGGACGATCTGGACCATCCGTTAGTGGAGACACGTGGTGAAGATCGAGTCGTCGGGAGTCGGGATATCGGCATTCCCGTGGACAAGAGATCGGGTAAGTCCACCTTGAAAACCCCGACACAATTCTAGGCCATCCATATGAGAGAGGACGCGTGTCACGCGATCGTCCATTCTAGAGATCTGGGCACTAGACATCGGGATATTGGCATTCGAGAAATCGGAGTTCCTAAGGTCATGAAAGTCGGGACATCAGAAGTCTCGAAAACGAGAGGAGCGATCTGAACCGTCCATTCACTTGGGACGTGTGTCAAAGATCTGAAGGGAGTCGGAGTCCGACATTTTGCGAGTCCTAGGGACGAGACGTCCAGGACATCAGAAGTCGTGAAATCCTGAGAGTTAACTAGGACAATCCATCAGAGGAGGACGCGCAGCAGCTATCGAAGCCATCGGGGAAAGTCCTGACAGGAATTCATCTGTCCACATTTGGGTCATCGGGATATCGGGAATTTCGGTGATAAGGTGTTTATGAAATTCGGAATCATGAAGTCTGAAACCCCGATAAGGGGGAAAGTGCCATTGCAGGCCAGCTATCGGCATAGCAGAGAATCGGGATTCGAGGGATCGTCAATCCCGTGGGCAAATGCATTTCAGCATTTGAAACCCTGAAGCCCCAATAGGTGGTATGACTGCGGTCATATAGAGGGAAGTCGTGTGGACCAAAAGGTCTAGCCCAGGGGACTAGTAGAAGCTGACGTCATATCGGGATATCGGGGATTCCGAGGACAAAATGTTTATGCATTTCGACATTGCGATGTTCGAAACCCCTATGGGGGACAAGGCTGCGGTCCTATGAGATAGTGGTCATGTGGACCAGGGTTTAGCCAGGAGGAGCTAAGGCCGAAAGGAGCGCATCAGCAAGTCGAAGTTCGAGGATTCAAGAGGACAGGAACTCTGGACATCAGGAAAGACGAAACCCAGAAACTGAATCAGGGAAATGTCACAGACGCGTGAAGAAGAGGCTGTGACAAGGAATTAAGGACCTATGGATCAGGTTTGGCATTTCGCTACTGCGAGCTTCGAGGATTCTCATTATTGATAAATCAATGAAAAAGTTTGATTTTAGGTAGTGGGTATGTTACACATGCAAACAAGATGATTGAACAACCCATATGGGATCTAAGATGGGATTCACCTCGTCTGTCTGTGAGGAGGGAGGATCTAGGTCTGCAGTATCTTCTTGTATAGCTTGATATGCAATTTCTACTGCAGATAGTGGAATTTCCATCCCGATATGTGAATGACCTTCATATGATACATCCATAGAAAGTAGGGTCCATGGGTCATTAAGATACGACGTACAGAAAGGAACGGACCATAGTGACGATGAATATTCCTCGGATATAGCATTGATATACGAGATTGGTGTTGAGAAATTAAAAGTTCCCATCAAGGAGGTTTACATATCGACACCAACGTTCTCAATTTCCTACTGAGAATTATCAATAATGGGGACCGAGGGTCCCACAGATGCAGAAGGATTAGGATGCACAAAGGACAATTGTTCGATCGTCACTATCTTCCCTTCATGAGGAAATCATCAAACACAGAAAAATGATGACATGAAGGATGTCATAGAGTAAGTCCAAATACGCCCCAGTAAAATATTGTAGTTGAGAGGCACATCAACCACCTTGACCTCCACCTGCATGATATTTCCTCCTAACTGGACTGAGAAAGCAGGAAGGATACCATGGGGTATGAATGAACATCCATCGAATGCGTTCAACATGGTCATGGACTAAGAAAGGGATAGAGAGCCAATGGATTTTCAACAAGATAGAGACATTACAGACATTGAAGCACCTTCATCAATGACAATATGCTTGATGGTGACTTTCATACCCTCCACATGGATTTGAAAGGCCACACGGTAAGGAAAGCGAGGCTTGACATCCACAACATCAAACTTGATAAATTTTGAGCCACTTGGGTCTAGAGCTCCTAAAGCAAATAGCAAGGCATTCTTATGTGTGAGACATGTCTAGAGCACCTCCAAGGCCAACATTGCACACAACGTTTGGCCCAAATCCTCAATAATCAAGTAATTTTGGGCATCTTTGGCATTAGGATTGTGGGAAGAGCGCTTAAGGACTCCTTTCAGAATATGAGGAGGAGGTTTTGTCTTATCAATCTGCAAAGGTGTTTCCAGATGAGGAGTCTCTAGACCTATAATAGGCTACAAAGAACCATAATCGCGAGCTCAAGTAGCCATGTTAACCTCAAATTTAACCATTTTGACACAAAGATGTCCACCATCATGTGCCGAGGGATTTTGATTTCCACTCGATGCATTTTCGGTATTTGATGATCCCGAGGTCATATTTTGGTTATGTGGAAATAGGTTAGTTAGCACAACAGGCTTCTACACTATGAGCCTTGAGGCTTCCTCGATCTTGGGGCACAAGTGGTTAAGGTGATCATCTTTACAAATTTTACAAGGAAACTTCACCTTCCTCTTTTCTTTCTTTCCCTCACCAACATTATTATTAGATTTATCATTATTTTGGTTGTCCTTGTCTTTATTATTTTTATTACTTTTCCCACTTTTACGATTATTACCATGTCCTTTCCTTTTGTTCCCTATGGGTTGTTGGTCATCATTCAAGTTCTTCGACTGTACAGAATGCACATCTGTCGACTGGGTGGGTGTGGACGAAGTCGTAGCTTGTCATGTTGCAGACAAGTTAAGAGACAAATCTTTCAGCTAGTTTGTCACCAAGTTTACAGTCTTAGCGTTTTTGGAGCCTATGATGTCGTTGGCATGAGGCCAAGGCTTTTGTCTAGGATAATAATTTGACGATGAAGCATCAAGGACAATTTTGTAAAGCATCCCAGACTGAGCATATATAAGGTCTAACTACCAGGCTTTGAAGATGGCCTCTTCCTCATATGTTACTTTGGATGTAGAAACATCCTTCGAAATGTAAAGAAACAAGGACTTGAAGAACCATTCCAACATAAACTCTAGAGAAATGTAAGCTTTAATCAACCTCTTCCTTCTACACTACTCTTTAATATGATCGGATATGTGGGTGGCCTTATCTTGATGAAAAGCTGATAAAAGTTCTACGTCGACATCATAACGAACCGACGATTGGAAGTGGTTGAGAAAAACCAGGACCATATGATTGAAAGTTCCATAAGTTCCCCTAGTTAGCTCGTTGTACCACTTCATGGAAAACCCCGTGAGGGTGCATTGAAATAGTCTCAAATGAACAGAATCATCATTTAGCGAGTTAGATGAGCACCATAAGTGAAAGGTAGTCACATCATCACCTGGGTCCTCACCAGTATTTCCCTCAAACTTTGGAATGTCAGAGGGAAGCTTGGTAGGGATGAGGGGCCATGACAGATTGTGATGCACTTGGACGTTCATTAATTTTGACAAGTCTGACATATTTAACGTAGCCATAAAAGGGATCCGAAGTTGCGGCGTCTGAGCCCACGCTCCAGGGAAAGATTGGGTTTGAGATATTGTGGGCCAACCAGGGTTCTAGTATACACCATGGCCATGTTTGGTAGGACAGTATCCTCCTCCCAAATGATTCATAAAAGGTTGTAAGGGAACCATACCCGAAGAAGCCACTTGCGAGGAGAAAGCGACATGATAAGGATTATTCGTGTGAGGATATATGTTGCCCCTAGATGAAGGAACTCCATGTTGGGGGTTTCCCATACCATAAAATTGACTCCCCCATGATGAAACACCAGAGGTTAGAGGAATATTTTCCATAATAAAAGTGTTCGTAGAAATCAGCGTTGAGGAAGAAGGAATGACAGACAAAATATAAGAAGTAAACTAACCGCCCATTTGAGCACTCTACCCTGGAGCATTGAAGCTATGATTAGGTCCAGAGGAAGAAGGATTCCAACCTCCTACCATGGGAGTTGGTTGAGGGATATGACCCCCACCGAACAAGAAAGAAATATAAGGAGGCGTCGTTCCCCTAGACCCAAAACTAGGACTCACATTAGACATCGAAACAGAGGATGATAAGTGAGAAGTCATGCCTGGAATACCAAAAGAGAAAGGATTAGAGGCACAAGGAATTGACTGAGTGCGATGATCCAGTGAACTGCCCGAGAACAAAAAATGATTTGTTCTCATGGGCTGAGTAGAGACCACGGGTTGGGAAGTATTAAGTGAAGGATTTTTCGAAATCCAAACCATCGATGATGCAGGAGTCAAGAGGAATCCAATAACTATATCGGAGGTTGGATTCGAAGGGGTTCCTAACACATTCATATCTGACTCAGTACTCATGGTAGGACGATCACGAGACTAGGAGGTGAATATATATGTACCATGATTATTAACTCTACGCATTTTAGGAGGCGACTTCGGTAAAGGATCTAATCGTGGTGGTAGATTCAAAATACGAAGAGATCAGTGGGGAGGTTGGTCTTGCTCCACGATGATTCATAACTCGTGACACAATACAAAATCCTAAGTCCAACTAATAATCAAATAGCACACTCCTAAATAAAACTAAAGTCCAATGTACACAAACATGATATAATGGCTAAAGGGACCTCCCGAACTAAAGAAGATATTTCTCACCCAAGAGGGGATGAGACTCATAAACAATAGAGTGGAGGTAACAGAGCTAGTTATAAGGACCCTCATAGGCTTCACAACATAGTCAGTCAGATTCCTCTGGAGTTAAAATCATCCATAAAGTATGTGTGATGTTTGATTCCTATCTAACTCAGGGTACCTGCAGAATAACCCCTGCATGTAACTTATGTGGATACCTAGGTCAAGCAACTAAAGTCACCACGATATAACCAATTCTCAAGTGAACAGTCGCAGGTCTGGTCCATCGTATGGGCAGGGTAGCAAAGCCCAAAATCTTGAAAGAACCTCCTCTCAAGGAGGTAAAGGCAATAGAGAAATCCACAAATACGAATAGAACCCCAGAAATATCTCTGACACTAGGAAGATGTTAGAGGGACATCTCTGCAACCAACTTCGCACGATCTCATGCTTAACTCTGGTGTGAGCGGAGCCTCCCGATGACACTAATTACACAATGTGTTTCACCACTCCATGGTCAAACACATATGTTGAGCTTTATAGCCTTGGAAAATTTTACTCACAAAATCTTATTCCAAGGCCCTAGGTCCTACACTTTTTAATAAAATCGTTTCTAATCAATTTTAATTATTCGGCGTTAATTTTAATGGCTTCTGCTTACTCAAGAGGTGTGATCATGAAACTGATGGTATGACTACTCAACATAAAAGAAGCAAATATAAAACACTGCTAAGTACTAGTCTTGATTTTCAAAGATATGGTATGCTTCTAAATGTTGTTATTAGAAAGCAATCTCTATAATTTCAATGAAGTGCAATCTTTCCTAACATGTCAAAAACTAATGTAATGCAGCCAAAAGTGAAAATGCTCTGAATAAAATGAAAAAAGAGAAATATTTTTGTATTTTCAATATATTGGAATGAAAATGCAAGGAATGAATAAACAACTTTCAGGCAGACCCTACTGCAAGCACAAAGAGACAAGCCAAGCAGGACACTGAGAAGCAACTACCTAGTCTAGAATGCAAGGAAAACAAATGAGAAAAATGACACGAAATAAGTTCTCCCAAAATATCACCAATAACGTGGCTTCCTATCACTATGTAGGAACTCAACAGTCAACACAGGTACCCAAGAAGTCTCACCAACCAACAAAACTCACCCAACAAACACTAAACTCAACCAAAAAGGATAAGAAAATAGTGTACGCGACTGTTCAGATAACAAAAGCATATGTACACGCCCTAAAGACTAACAACTCACGTTTGTACACGACTGCAAGGGAAAACCTGCGTATGTCAAAGAAGACACTACCAGGGTAATGGTTAGGCCAAGACAATCATATACAAAGAAAAATAAAGGTTGTTAAGAAATAGGCGACATATAAACTCAGGCAAGCAAAGAGCAATGAAGGAGAAAAATCACCCAATACCACAAAAGGGAGATCTTCCCCAGTTGAGTCACCAATTCTATTACGAGGAAAATCTTTATGGCAAGGGGTAAACCAAAACAGACGGAATGACACCCAGAAATCAACTCTATATTCAAGTATGCTAGATAAATAAAAATGTTAACAACAGAAGTCTAAGAGCCTACCTCGTCCGGACATCCGAAGAAGACCACAGTTGAGCTCATGACCGACAGCTTGTTGCCTGCAACTTGTCCTCAACAATCAAGATATACATGCATATATAAATTATATAGAAAGTTAGCATATAAACTAGCATAATCCATTAGCATATATAACAAATATTTCCATGGAAAGTAATGTAAATATTTGTGACATATAATTGGACGAGAAAAGAGTATTTCTATTAATGTAATCAACAAAAGTACATAGGTGACAAACTTCTGCAACGACACATATCGGAATCGAGAATCTAAGTCCCTCTAGTTGTGCCTTCACCACTTCAGTCCTCTACAAAGGCAAGCCCACAAGTAGTAGGAGCAATCGAACTTCCCCTTCTCAAGAAAGGAAGAGCTTGGGGGTTGAACATAAGAAGTTCATACTTTCAAGGACAAAGGTATACATATTCAATATGAAGTGAAATTTCTCTAGAGTGTCTTTTCTCTCAATGATGTGTTTGTTCAAGGCTTGTATATGGCTCAATTTATAGCCTCCAAATGGAATTGAAGGGTCGGGTCGGAGCATTTCTAGTATATGGAAGGTCAATGATCATGGATCTCGTGACATGGCATGAAAACCCGACATATTTTTAATTTTTTAGCACAAAACCCAATGTACGCGGGTTGTAATGGAAAAACCTGTGTATACGCGAGATGTCTAATTGTGGCCCGCGTATATGTGCAAAAGTTTCAATTTTTTAATATGGAGTGAGAAAAATGGGGGATCTTAAGTCTGCAGAGGAAAATGGAAGGCCATCAAAGAAAGATGCATGGAGTGTGGCTAAAAATGCTATTAAAATAATGCATAGGATAATGACGCACTTCGATCTCTTTATGGAGTTTCAACCTCTTCTACTGGAATCCCCGACCGTGTATGATATTTATTCATCATTCACCTCTTCTTTAAGCTTTAGAATAAATTTGAATATTGAATGCAATCTACATGAAGTTAGTACATGCACATGATATCTATGAAACATGTATGTTTCATTCGCTTCAGTGTTGTGATCACTTATACCTTACCTTACACTTGATGGGTTTACACCAGACGAGCAAGAACATCACCCGAGGGTGCTAGGTCAATATGGAGACACTAAGGACTTGAACTGTGCATATTCTAGAGTCCTTGAATTACACGAACCTTAACCACTAACAATTCTGTTAAAATTGTGACATTGTTCATTTGCAAAGCATACACTAAACAGATTAGTGGTGTGTGAAATATTGCCATTCATGACAGTTAACAATTGTGAAAATGCTTGGCAAATAAATACATTAAGCTTCCTTCGAACAAACTCTCTCCATCTTGCAATACATTTTTCTCCTTGTGTGGCAGTCAGTCGCGTACCTGGCATGCATTAGGTGGTTTCCTCCTTGACGCTACTGTCTCTCCTTCAAGTTGCTCACAACTTATCCATTTTCGAAACAATCAGTATTGATTGAATATTCTGAACATCATATAAATTCTTCAAAATAGAGAATATGTTTTGAACCAAAATTTGTATACTGGTGTTGTGCATACCCCAAGATTCAAAGAAACCTTGCCAAAATGGTGACCTGTCGGAGCTCAAAGTGCTTAATCTCTCGGATGACAACATCACATGTTCAATTCCCCATTGAGTTAGGTCAAATGGCAAGTTGTTGTGCCTCTATCTCTGGTCTAATAAGCTGATTGGTTTCATACTACTCGATATCTGCATCGATAGGAGGCTTCACAACTCATTCTTCTCGACATTTTCTTCTTTGGCCTGATTCCGTCCATCGTGGGCTTATTATAGTCTCACACACACAGCACACACGGGGATCCTAAGGTTTAGGAGTTGGATGAATTAATTGAATCATTTCCTTTGCATTCATTGTTGTGCAGTGATCATAGTGTTACGGAGAGGCAAGGCTATGATAACCACGTAACTACTATGGTCAGATCGCTGTTAGAGTCAAATAAATCGACTAAATTCATCGGTCATCCATGTCACGCCTCTACTCTAGGAGTGATGGGCCCTCCCATCGTTATGTTAAGGGCAGCTTTGATCTGCTGGCAGTCTCATTTTATTACTCTTTCACCACTATTTACGCTATGCTTTTTGCCTGAGATATGCGGACACTCTCATTTATTACCCTTTCACCAACACTATAGCTATGGTTTTTGAGTTATATAAATAATGTTAACGTAAGGTCGTTCAACATTTTTTTTTTTCAGTGGCAGAGGATTGAGGCAGGGCTGCCCCCTCTCTCATTTCCTTTTTATCCTGGCCATGGAAGGCTTGTCCTTTCTAAAAAAACAGTAAATTTGAAGGGAAAATTATTGGTGTTAAAGTATCCAGAGTTGTCCGTATATTGCATCTACTGTTTACTGACGATATTTTTATAATGACTAACGATTCCATACAGGAATGGACGGTGATTGATCATATCCTGAAACTTTTCTACAAAGCCTCGGGCCTCATGATTAACTAGAATAAATCGACCTTCCACTACTCAAATCTACCTGACCACTCACTCGCTCTACTACAAACTCGGTTTCCTCGTAGATTCATACATCTCTCTGAAGGATTCAAGTATTTGGGATATTTTTTAAAAGCAAATCTTCTCAAGCCCTCAGACTGGAACTGGCTCATTGCCAAAGTTGAGAAAAGAATCGGACACTGGTATAACCGATGGCTCACCTTAGGAGGCCGCCTCACTCTTATCAAAGCGGTTTTGGAAGGACAACCTGTCTTTTGGATGGCACTAGCTGCTAACCCCATCTCGGTGCTAAAAAAGCTAAGGAAGTTGTCCTTTAACTTTCTATGGTCGGGATGCTCAGATCATAGTAGACAACACCTGTGCAACTGGGAATTGCTAGCCAAACCAAAAAAGAAAGGGGGTTGGGGAATCAGAAGTCCTCTCCACTCCTCACTAGCACTCTCTGGTGGGCTGTCACTCATACAGGGATCTGGCATACAGTAATCAAAGACAAATATTTTCCCTATACCTCAATGGACACCTAGCTCAAAACTGCAGTCCCTTGTACAGGATCGACCTCCTCTCTTTGGAAAAATATCACTAAAGCTGTCAGTTGGATTACAAACTCGCTTTGTTGGGTCCCGGGATCGGGGCTTTCCATCATCATAGGGTCGGATCGCATAGTTAGTATGGAACATCTCTCTCTCCTTTCACCATGACTGATCACTGCTTTAAATGCAAGAAACATATATTTCCTTTTTCAAGCAATCGCGCCTTGCAAACCTCGTCCCCTTATAAATACATGGAAAACAAGTTTGGAACTTGATCTCCCTCTGTCTCTTGTGCCTGAGTGGACCGTTTATTGTCAGACTCTAGCGGTTACGGGCTTCCAACTGCTTCCTACTGCAGACAGACCAACTTGGATGGGGGGCGATCACTCGGGCACTCTAACTGCAAATAATTTATACACAGAACTCTCTAATCAGTCTTGGCCACTCTCTATCGACGGTTGAAGGCGCAGTATCTAGTCCTGGAATCTTGCGCCCAAAATTAAATTGTTTCTCTGTCTCTCTCTCGAAAACAAGATTAACACTTGGGACGTGCTCTTAAAGAAGGGATGGGTCAATCCCAACATCTGTCACCTCTGCCAAAAAGATGCATAATCTGTCTAACACATCTTTATAAATTGTTCCTTTACCCACAAAGTCTGGTCTATAATTGTTGCAACACTTCACTCACCACTTACCTGGGACGAACCCAACCTAGCAACTTTCTTCGATAGTTGGTCTTCACTCGCTCATTCCTCCCTCAACCTTCCACCAATGATCTGCTGGTTTATTTGGCTCAACAGAAATAGTTCTATCTTCGCTAACCAAACCCCCTCTGCCTTTTCAATGGCCTACAAATCTCTTGGAATGCACAAACATTGGTCATCCATCTCCCCTGGAACTAATACCATCAAAAATAAATGCCAAGCTAACCCTCCGATGGAGTTCCCCACAGCGTACTTTGATGGAGCCTCGCAATTAAACAACTCACGGAGTGGTGTTGGCGGTATAATACATATCACACAAAATACCCAGTGCAAATGGACATTCAATTGCGGGCAAGGCACAAACACCCAACCCGAGTTATTGGGTGCCTGGGCCTCTCTCCTCCTTGCTTCCAAATTTCATTTAGTCACTCTATCCCTGTTTGGGGATTCTCGAATCATTATAGACTGGATGAATTACAAGGATAAGCTACAGGGTTATTGCCTTCATGGTTGGATGGACAGAATCAGATTACTCCAATCATCCTTCACCAAACTCTCAGCTACCCACATCTACCGGGATAGAAACAAAGTTGTTGATATTCTCTCCAAGGTGGCTCTTAAAAAAAAAAATGGCTCTATCTCGTACAACATCTGGATGGGCGGGAATGAGGGCCACACACAGGTTCTAAATCTTTTCTAGTTTTGGGATAGCCTACACAGATCAATAATTCGTCAAGATGGAACAACCAAAAGATTTGCATAGTGTCCCCTCACTATTTTACTGATCTCCAATTTATTTTCTTACTGTTTTATATCTCTGAGAAGTAGCTCCAGCCTGTAAAATCACAGATCAAATATCATATTTGCACTTATCATACACTCCCTAGATATTTGATATCCATTGCATTGTAATCTCGGAGTTGAGAACAAATTATATAACTAATATAATGGTGCAATTTTTCTGTGAAAAAAAAAAAAAAAAACCTCTATTTTCCCATTTCCTATACGTGACACCTCACATGTTTCCTTGACATTGACATACCATTAATGAAACCTCAAGCCATCTACACGGTTGAACATGTAAGAAGAAACGAGGCAGTCTCCATGAACATCGCCACAACCCAAGATGCTCTCACTTGATATGTGGAGGAGCTGAAACATGTCATCGAGAATCAAGGGTGACTTAACATGGCTTTGGAGGTGTGCCCTGTTGGACATTGGATTCAGTGTTTTCCGTGAGTTTTGTGACATGGGTTAACCCCCTCTTATGGATCCTAACTTTGGAAATTGTGGTGGAGATTAAAGCCTACGAGTTTTGGTCTAACGATAATTGCAGTCCAACAAATGGTATCAGAGAAACATGTTTCAAGTTTGAAACTCAAATGGAACGCATTGGGAGGAGATTGTTGGACATTGGATTCAACGCTCCCCGCGAGTTTCGTGACATGGGTTAACCCCCTCTTATGGATCCTAACTCTAGCGATTGTGGCAGAGATTAAAGCCTGCATGTTTTTGTCTAATGAAAATCGTAGTCCAACATGCCCTAAGCGACCAATAAACACATTTTTTTAACAGACAAAATGGTTTGTATCTAGTACTGATAGTCCGTAAACCAGTACTAGCAGGAACTTGTGACTTGGCAAGGGCCGAGACGTCGTGCATTGGGGATGCCTACCCTTCGAGCCTCATCACAACGGGCCTAATAGAGATGGGCATGTGCAACTTCTACCCCTCGTTGGTTTTGAACCTGTAACCTTTAAGGAGAAAACACATGTTCTTAACCATTAAACCCACTCAAACTATAAAAACAACAAAAAAACACATTACCAATAGAGTTACAATTGACTAATAAAACATCCATTTACTTTTCTTTATTACCTACTACCTTTTGGAGTTATCACAATTGAAGATCTTAAAATACTCTACAACCTAGGATCCTTAAAAAAAAATACAAAACAACATTTTTTTTTATTTTTTAATTAAAAAATAATATTTTATATTTTAACTAGCTTTCATCCTTTATCCTTTATATATAAATTTTCAAACTCCAATATTCAACAATTTATTTGTTCACCTTAAATATTATATTCAACATTTAATATTTATCTTTTAAATCCTCTTTTACTTGTTGGAAAATTGTAATTTTAAGTTGAAATACAAAGTTACTATACTTAAAAGTTAAAGTGAATGTATTAATTTGATTGCAATATAATATTTATAGGTTTATAATATGTATTTTGTAAATTAATTTTATTTTTCAATTTAATTATTAAAATTTATAATTTAATATTAAAATTTATAGTATGAAATTTTAAATAATATTAATTGAATTATATCACTTGATTTGGTTAAAAAGTCAATCTATTTATGAATCTTTAATGTATTTTTTTCTTTTATAGATTTTCAATTAAATCAATTTTATCCTTCAATTTAATTATCAAATGATAGTAATTTGAATTTTTAAATAATATTAATTGAATTATATTATTTGATTTGGTTAAAAGATTTCAATCTTTTTCTTAATTTGTAATATATTTTTTTTTTTTAATAAATTTCTAAGCAAATCATAAAACAAGGTTTTAATAAAATCATAAAATGGTGGGTTAATTAGTGGGAGGTCATAGGTTCAAATCCAAAGGGAGTAGGATCCCTTATTCCACAAACAAAAAAGTCTCATACTCTAATTTGGTGTCTGATTTTAATATAATAAACTTAATTGCTTATAAAATAATTATTATTTTTTCATTTCTAACTTAAACATTTTATAATCATTTCTTTTCATTTCTAACTTTATTAGAAATTTAAATAATATTTATTAAATTATATCATTTAACTTGCTCAAAAAAAATTTAGAAATAATTTAATTAAATACATAATTTTTAAATTCAATTTTAATATATTAAACTTACATATTTATAAGACAATGGTTTCTTTTTTTTTTCTAATTTAAACATTTAGTTCACCATACATGCCCACACTTATTTATTTGGTACTATAGAGAATTCTATATGAAGTCCCCACCCAACTTTTCAAATAATGTTTTTAAATGCATTTAATTCAAAGTGGTTTCCCCTCTAACTTTGTGAAATTTGAACCTTCCTCAAAATGGTCTCTCTCTCTCTCTCTCTCTCTCTCTCTCTCTCTCTCTCTTCCCCTCTTTGACCCCCCCTAGAGAGAAAGAGAGAACAGGGGGGGAGGGAGTAAGGGGAGAGAGGTGTAAATGTAGGAGAGAAAAAGGGAGAGAA
>JZKD02S2167068.1:27043-39155 GCA_000966675.3 Picea glauca | reverse complement strand
ATGTATGTATGTATGTATGTATGTATGTAGGATTCGGAGTTTCAACTCCCGGGAAACCCAGGTGCAAGACCTCCTGTCGTCACATGTCCCGAAATCCCAATGGAGGAGACCCCAAAATAGCGAAGCATATTTAGAGTTGGTGTTTTCGGAGTTTCATCTCCTGGGAAACCCAGGTGCAAGACCTCCTGTTGTCGCATGTCCCGAAAACTCGATGGAGGAAACCCCAAAATAGCGAAGCATTTTTAGAGTTGGTTTTTTGGAGTTTTGGCTCCCAAGAAACCTAGGTGCGAGACCTCTTGTCATCGCATATCCCGAAATTTCGGTATGTGAAATCCCGAAGGGTAGAGTACCTAGACTTAACTTGGGCTGTTGTTAATTTCATTAAGCGGTCATATCCATTTTTAGGTTTCGGCCTTTTGAAAGACAATAAGAAATACATGTATAGCGATTTCCCGAACCGCGAAAGATGACGAACACTTCCACGATAAGGCCCGTGGGCATAGCCGTCGACCATATGAGTATGGAAAAGGGATGGTAGGGTTTGCATCAGGCCCCGTAGGGATTCGGGGAATCTTGTTCCTCAGAGAGAAGAAGAAAAAGGCTGAAAATTTTTGAATTTCGTAGTGGGTATGTGACAAATTGGTATCAGAGCATGGTTACAGCACTTGGCCTGTTTGGGCTCATGAACGAGTTGCACAGAGACTTCATTCGAAGCACTCCTAAAAGTAGTAACCCTCTATCTTAACCCTCTTATCCAAGGTCAAATTTGAAAGTGAGAACCCCGATTGTGTGTATGCATGTGAAAGAAATATGAATTATGCGCGGGTTATGAATGTATATAGATTTTTTACTAACAAACAACGTTTGTCTTTTGCACCCAAGCGGATGATCAACCGTGGGAAATTACAGGCACATAGAATGGTAACTCACCAAGAGGTGGGAGAAGGCTCCCACAATAGAGATGAAGAGTCTGACAAAAGAAGGGTAGTAGGGACCCCTCCAGATCTAGCTGAGACTGTGAGGAGTCTCATGGTCGAATTACAAAGCTGCAAGGCTGACAATGAAAGGATGATGAAAGAACAAGAGAAATGAATAGAAATTAACGCAGTTTTATTGCAGATCTTATCCAACCTACAATGACAAATGCAACATGAACCTGACATACAGAAACATGGACATATCAGTGGCCACACTGAGAGGAGCACCTCAAGAAAGGTCCACCCCATAGGAAAAGGACCAGCACCAGACGATTCCTCTGAGAAGGAAGCTGGCGATTCGGAGGGCTCTTCTAGCAGCAAAACCAGTTCCTGTCCCCGAAGAAAATAAAAGAAGAAAAAGGTTTCCAAGGGTCATAAATTTGAAGAATTCAGAAAATCCAAACCACCCTCCTTTGATGGTGAAATAAAGAAGGGAGAGGAAGCAGAGGCCTGGCTGCTTGGACAAAAGAAGTATTTCAAAGTCCATGACTTTTCAAAAAATTTGAAGGCCCGAGTGGCCACCTTCAACTTGAACGGAAAGGCTTACATTTGGTGGGAAGACCTTGAGAATGTAAAAGGGGTTCGAGAAGAGGACCTGTCTTGGGAGCAATTTGAGAAATACTTCCGAAAGAAGTATTTGTCGAAAAAATATTTCAACGAGAAGACTAAAGAGTTTTATGAACTCAAACTGGGGCAACTCACTATAGAAGAATATCTCAACAAATTCCTCTATTTGTTGAGGTATGTACCCTATATAAACGTAGAAAAGGCAAAGGTGCAACACTTCATCAGTGGACTACCTAAGGACTATCGGAATAGAATTGAATTTGATGAGCCAAAGACTCTAGAAGGCACTATCCAAAAGGCAACATATTGTCATGAACAGTTTGGACATCGAGAAGAACCTCGTGAAGGATGGAAACAGAAGAATAGTTCGAGATTTCAGAAAAAGGGGATTAAATCCCCAGGATTTAAGAACTATAAGAAGAACCCAAGAATGAACTTCCCAGCTTGGAGTGTACACCAGCAAAATTTTCCATTCTTGGGCGGGAATAAAACTTATGGATCTGTACCAGTGAAGACTGATAACCCAAAGAGAGAACCTTTGAAATGTTGGGGTTGTGGAGAAGAACATCTCCTGAGAGACTGTCCACACCGACAACAGAATAGTCAGAGAATTTATAACATCCAGGAAGATACTATCGTCAATGATGTGGTCAGGAGTGTGCCGCAAATTTATGCAGGCTTGGATGATAACCAAGCTGACCATCAAGCTTCAGTGGTGGAAATAGAAGGTATGATTTCCAACCATCTAGTGTCTATTTTGATTTACCCTGGTTCAAATTTGAGTTATATATCCCCTAAGGTTGTTGATAAGTGTAAACTACAGCCACACAAAAACACCAAGCCATGGTTGGTACAGTTAGCCACTGGCACAAAAAGGCAGGTAGTAGAGGTCATACCAGCCTGCCAATTGATGTTGGGTGAATTCCCCACCCAAGCAACCCTTTACATATTACCCCTGGGATCGTATGATCTATTGATTGGTATTGACTAGCTAGCCGCCCATAAAGCCAGATTGGACTGTTACCATAAAACATTAGAATGTGTAGGTAAAGAAGGAAAAAGGATAACCCTTCAAGGGATCCGAAAACCTGTCTCGGTGAGACAAATATCAGCTCTGCAAATGAGAAAGTATTTTCGAAAGGGATGTCCCCTATATGCAATACAGGTGTTGAAAACAATTGAAGGTGACAAACCAAGCCTTGAAGACCACCCTACCCTAAGAGAATACAAAGATGTATTTCTGGAAGAGGTATTGGGTCTACCTCCGAGAAGGGACATTGAATTCTCGATAGAACTTGCACCGGGAGTGGTGTCGGTGTCTAGGACACCCTACCAGATGAGCACACCTGAGTTAATTGGACTCAAATTACAATTGAGAGAGATGATGGATAAGGGCTATATCCAGCGCAACGTGTCTCCATGGGAAGCACCAGTCCTGTTTGTGAAAAAGAAGGATGGTACCCTTAGACTATGTGTAGATTATAAACAACTCAATAAGGTAACCATAAACAACAAGTACCCCTTGCCCAGGATCGATGACCTGTTCGATCAATTGGGAGGTGCATCTATTTTCTCAAAGATTGAATTGAGGTCGGGATACCATCAAGTCCGAATCAAGGGGGAAGACATCCATAAAAATGCTTTCCAGACACGATATGGTCACTGTGAGTTTGTGGTAGTGCCATTTGGGCTAACCAATGCCCCTGCCACTTTCATGTGCTTGATGAATAATGTACTCAGGAAATTCCTAGACAAATTTGTGCTGGTTTTTATTGATGATATATTAATTTATTCCAAGAATAGAGAAGAGCATGAAGAGCATCTTAGGCTTGTGCTGGAAGTGCTAAGAGAGCATCAACTCTATGCCAAATTCAACAAGTGTGACTTCTTCCAGAAGCAAATACATTACTTAGGCCATGTCTTATCGGAAGAAGGAGTAGTGGTAGACCTTGACAAGATCAGGTCTATCATGGAATGGCCTACCCCAAAGGATGTTTTGGATATCATATCCTTTATGGGATTATCAGGATATTATAGGAGATTTATAAAAGGATTCTCCAAGATTGGTTGTCCAATCACTGCCCTCCAGAAAAAGGGGACAAAATTCATGTGGACACAGAAATGTGAAGAAAGATTTCAAGTCCTGAAACATCTACTGACCCACGCACCCGTGCTGAAGATCGCCAATCCCGAAGCTGATTTCCTCATGTGCATAAATGTCTATAAGGAAGGGCTCGGAGGAGTCCTTATGCAAGGAGGAAATGTGGTCTGCTATGAATCCTTGAAATTGAACGAACATGAAGTCAACTATGTGACTTATGATCTAGAACTGGCCGCCATAGTGCACGCCTTAAAAATGTTGAGGCATTACCTCCTAGGAAGGAAATTTGTACTTATGACAGATCACTGTGGATTGCAATATTTGTTTGACCAACCGAAGCTCAATGCCAGACAGGCTATATGGATGGCCCTCCTTAGCGAATTTGATTTTGAAATCAAACACATTAAAGGAAAAGAAAATAGGGTGGACGATGCCCTTAGCAGAAGCATGAAAACAATTCACCTGGCAGCGGTGAGAACCTGTGAGACGGATGTCAAGGAAAGAGTCAGAAATACACAAGAGACAGATCCCTTCGTCCAGACCATGACCTTATACTTATAGCAATAACCCGCCAGGGTAAAATATGAAGGCTACTGGATGACTGAAGGAGGTCTGCTCACTTACATAAGCAGATTGTGATGACTTGAAGAGGTTTATTATGGATGAACTACATAAAATACCCTACACTGGTCATCCAGGATACCAGAAGATGATCACGACTACCAGGAAACAATTCTACTGGTTGGGGTTGAAGAAATACATAGACGAATACTTGACCAATTGCATAAAGTGCCAATAGGTTAAAGTAGAACAACGACACCCAGCAGGATTATTGCAACCTTTACCAATCCCATAATGGAAATGGGAAACCATCTCCATGGATTTCATCACTAGATTACCAACCTCAACTAAACAGAATGACGCCATTATGGTGGTGGTGGATAAATTGAGAAAGTCTACTCATTTCATCCCCGTCAAATCAACTTGCAAAGAAATAGATATCGCCCAAGTATTCATGAAGGAGATATTCAGACTGCACGGTATGCCGAAAGATATCGTGTTTGACAGAGACACGAAATTTACTTCCAACTTTTGGAAATCACTGATGGTTGGTTTATAGACCAATTTGTTGTTTAGCACTGCCTATCACCCTCAAACTGACGGATAGACAGAAAGAGTGAACCAAATACTAGAAGACATGTTAAGAATGCATGTAATGCATCAACTCAAGAAGTGGGAAGGCTATCTTCCACTGGTGGAATTCGCCTACAACAACGGCTACCAAGAATCCCTAAAGATGAGTTTGTTCGAAGTCCTCTATGGTAGGACGTGCAACACTCTTGTCGGTTGGATTAATCCCATAAACAAAATTTCTTTTGGACATGGCATGTTGAAAGAAATGGAACAACAAGTGAGTCAAATAAAGAAAAACTTGAAGGTTGCTCAGAACTGGTAGAAAAGTTATGCCGACCAAAAGAGAACTCCAAGAGAGTTCAAGATGGGAGACCATGTATATCTCAGAGTTAGGCCCAAGAAGAGTTCCCTGAAAATGGGAGCTTGTGCCAAGTTGGCACCTCAGTATTGTGGACCCTTTGAGGTTCTATATAGAGTGGGACCTATAGCCTATAGGCTAGCACTTCCTCCCATCATGAAAGCACATAATGTTTTCCATGTTTCATTATTGAGAAATATGTACATGATGCTAACCATATAATTGACTGGTCTGTGATCTAGGTGGAACTAGAGGGAGAATTTCTACCAGAACCTCAATGCATACTGGACAAAAAGGAAACCCCGCTCTGGAACCGAACCATTGCACAGGTCAAGGTGCAGTGGAGACATTTTGGCCCATATGAGGTTACATGGGAAATGGAGGATGCCATGAGACAGGCATATCCGATTTTGTTTACATCTATACATGCATGTCATGTTGATAGAAAGAACATCGAGGACGATGTTCCTTTAAGGGGAGGGAATTGTAACACCCTGTTTCCCCTAGTCTATAAAAATAACTATATTGGCCAAGAAACTGTGGCAAACTCAAGAATGTGAATGTGTGATGTGAATGGACCTTGTGAGAAAGGTCGATGAATGTAAATAATATTATGAATATATATATTGCAGAACTGCTGAGAGGGGGATGTGATGAAAATGAGACCACGATGGATGAAGAAAGGTGGTGGAAGGCACCTGGAATGGTGGCGTTAACTTCCACCGAAACCAATACCGTCTTTGGTCTTCACTGGCCTGGAGAACCAAGAGCGGCTCATTGGCCTGAAATAAATGACTCGTAGGTTGGTAGGTAGAGGGATTCTCGTGAGTAATGAGGGATGGGGGTGAACCGCCCATCCATAGAGTCCTTGGGCCTAACCATCGCGAGGAAGATCATTCCACACGCAACCTCGCCGGAAAGAGAAAAGGCAGGAAAGAGTGTGCGATGAGGGGGGGGGGAAACGCGAGGGGAATGAGAAGAGAAAAATTGTGAAGAACTCAAGGAGAATACAGAGTGAGTGATAGTAGAGAAGAAGGAGAGTAATATTCATTCTCGATCGCTGAATAATAGAGACAGAGAGTCTTGAGCATCGTGGTCTTAGCTCGGGGGTGGCTAGTGGTAAATCCATTTGGAGTCGTTGAGCCTACGGTTGGGTGGAAACGAGAACCCCTCTCAGCAGTTGCATCAAACCTGGTGTTTTTCTCATAAGTGTTATATCTCATATCTTGAATTGAATATTCTAACATGTATGCTCATGGTTTGCGAAATTATGAATGGTTTCAGCATAAGATTGTTTGTGTGTTGTTCTGATCAGAAATGGTGGCTTCGTGCTTATATTGGAAAGACCACCTATGGCTTACGTTTATATATATATGCTTATATAATTTGAACGAATTCAGATTTTTCAAGTCTGTTCTCGAGAAATTATTTCCCTTATCTGTCTCTAGTAATACCCTGGATAGATCACCCCACTGAGACACCCTTTCTGGAAAGTTTACCAAGAACCTAAAAGAGGATTTGATGGCGTAAGTATTAGAAACCCTACATGAGAGAGTGTGGTTCTTTTAAAATCTCGATATTTCGGTGTTTCGGCACCTGGGGTATCCAAGCATGAGTTCTCTTGTACTCGCAAGTCCCAAAACCTCGATTTGTGAAATCCCAAAATGGCAGCGTGTGGATAAGTATCGATTAACGAACGAGATTCTGTCAGAAGATCTGAGGTTAGTCATGACCGTTAGATTGGAGGAAGAAATGAGGGAGTTAATGCCTCAACCCCTTTCTTTTTATCTTCGTGAGTAGTGAAGAAATCGAGACCATAGATCCCAAGGTCCATGGGAGTACCTGGACCGTCCATTTATAGGGACACGTGGCTGTCGGTAAGCATTTCGACATTTCGATACCTAGGAAATTAAAGGGAAAGAACCCTGGTCATCGCGAGTCGCGAAATCCCAATAACTGAAACCCCAAAATAGTTTAAGGTGTGGATGAGATAGGATATTTTGGCACTTCGGGGCCCGGAACACCTAAGTGCGTATTCCCTTGTGCTCATGAGTCCCGAAATCCTGACTTGTGAAATACTGAAATGATAATAGGATGGAGGAACTATGAGTTTTCGGTGTTTCGGCACCCGGGATACCTAGAGGCAATTCCCTTGTACACGTCAGTCCTGAAATCTCGATGAGTGAAATCTCGAAAGGACAATATGCGTGTATGTTACAATATTTCAGCATTTCGGTAATTGGAATACTCAAGGGTGTATTCCCTTGTACGCGCAAGACCCGAAACCCCGATTCACGAAAACCCGAAGTGAGGGCGTGTGGATGAATTAAGACATTTCGATGTTTCGGCACCCGGTATGTTCAAGGGTGAGTTCCCTTGTACTCGCAAGTCTCAAAATCCTGACTTGCGAAGTCCCAAGATGGCTGACTACGTATAGCCTTGGGCGTTTTGGCGTTTCGATACTCGAGACCCCCAAAGGATAGTTTTCTTTCCGTCTATCTGCTAGATGCAAAACCCTGATGGGGAAATGTTTCAATGTGGCGTAGCACGTGAAATCTTGATGCTTCGAAGTTTCAGCTCCCAGAGGATTTGGGTACGATATTTCTTGTTGTCGCATATTTCGAAATCTCGATATGCGAAACCCTGAGATGGCTTAGTGTGCATAAATATGATACTTCGGTTTTTTGGCTTCTGGAGTGCCGAAGGGTATGAACCCCTCGTCATTTTATTACGCAAAATCCCGTAAGGAGAAGTGTCAAAATGGCTTAGCACGGATAGTATTTGGTGTGTCGATATTTCGACACCCGGGATACCTAACGGTAATTTTTCTTGTGCTCGCCAGTCCCGAAAACCCGGTTTGCGAATTCTTGAAATGGACTGAGTGACATATATATATATATATATATGTAGGATTCATAGTTTCGGCTCCCGAGAAACCCAGGTGTGAGACCTCTTGTTGTCGCATGTCCCGAAATCCCGATGGAGGAAACCCCGAAATAGCGAAGCATGTTTGGAGTTGGTGTTTTCAGAGTTTTGGCTCCCGGGTAACCCAGGTGCGAGACCTCCTGTCGTCGCATGTCTTGAAATCTTGATGGAGGAAACCCCGAAATAGCGAAGCATGTTTAGAGTTGGTGTTTTCGGAGTTTTGGCTCTCGGGAAACCTAGGTGCGAGACCTCCTGTCATCGCATATCCCAAAATTTTGGTATGTGAAATTCCGAAGGGTAGAGTACCCGAACTTAACCTAGGTTGTTGTTAATTTCATTAAGTGGTTAGATCTATTTTCAGGTTTCATCCCTTTGAAAGACAAGAAGAAATACATGTATCGCGATTTCCCGAACCGTGAAAGTCGACGAACACTTCCCTGATAAGGCTCGTGGTCATAGCCGCCAACCATATGAGTATGGATAAGGGATGGCAGGGTTTGCATCAATCCCCGTATGGATTCGGGGAATCCTGTTCCTCGGAGAGAAGAAGAAAAAGGCCGAAAATTTTTGAATTCCATAGTGGGTATGTGACAAGTGTATTTCTCTATAAAAAGATTCTTCATAGTTTCCAATGTCTAAATATTATGTATATCTAGACCTATGAACCATTTGAAGGATATTTCCTTCAAAGTAGAGGGGAGAATTCTTAGCTGGGCATTATTATTATATTCATAAGTGTTGCAAATGGATTCAAATTCAAGGATAAAAGTGTCTAGGACCTCAGTGATCATTCTATGAAATTGGGGAAGAGATGTTAGATTTATTTTTTCATTCTTACTTGTTTCCCTATCCCCAAATGCTTCGACACTTTCTTCAAATATTCGTTTTGGACTATATTCAATGGCTATTAACTTACACTACTCCCATGGGGATTTTTTCTTCTCATGGCACAATCAAGGGGATTGGTCATGTGTGAGTTGTAAACAATTGTGGTTAGGGCTCTTCAATTTTCAAACCGATTATGAGCCTAGTGCTAAGGGTACGATTGGAGCATTTTAAAAGGATGACTTAGGATTTCATCAAGAATTCTATCAAGCATTTCATCAAACATTCTATCAAGCATTTCATCTAACAATTAGCATGCACACTCAAGAGATAGGAGAAAGAAGTCAAACCATTTCCTCCGGTCATGTGCCCTCCTCTGGTGAAAAACCATGTGTCCTCCTCCTCTACAAATCCATGTGCCCTCCTCCTCTACAAATCTATGTGCCCTCCTCTACAAATGACTATGCCCTAGCCTCCTCTCGTGCGCCTCTCCCTCCTTCTCCTCCTTCTCCCGTCCTCCTCTCCCTTCCGTGCTCCAAATCTGTGCTCCAAATCCGTCCTCCTCTCCCTTCTGTGCTCCATATCCATGGGACTGTGGTGGTGGTTGCTTACAGCTCTGCACACGAGTGTATAGTGGGACTGTGGTGGTGAGTGCGTGTAGCTCTGTGCGCGAGTATATAGTGGTTGTGTTTTGAAATATGTTTTGTTTTGTTTGTATATATATGTTGTTTTATTTTAGTTTTTATTTTATGTTTTTTTTTATTTTCGTTTTTATTTTTTGTTTTTTTATATTATATATATACTTTATTATATATAGGCCTAGACTCTAACTCTAGACAAAATTCTAGACAAATGATAAACTAAAAAGCACTCAAATAGGCCTAGACTATAACTCTACCAAACTCTTCCATCTAAATCATTGGGGGCCCACCGAGAAAAGAGAATAAAGAGAAGGATGAGGGCTTTCCAAACACCTACCGTGAGAAGTGATGAGTGAAGGTATAAATGAGGTTGTTATAACTAGGAGACAAAGGGTGATGAAATATCGATGTCTGTAGAAATATGTCTTAGGTGTCCTCCCTCATACAAGAGCCACCTCGATAGAAGCCTAATAGAATGGCCACTAATATACCTCTTCATAGATGCATGAAACATGTTACCTTTCCTTCAATATGAAATGAAATGGTCATGGAATATTCATTATTTAAAGAGATAGGAGTCTCAATCAAACCTCTGGTCCCAACCTTGGCATTATCCACTCCGAAGAGTGTGCTTGTTGCTAAATAGTTCTTGACCATATCCTACAGAAAGGATTTTAATCTCCCTAATTCATTAAGGAAATTCTCCTTATCAAAATGAACCTCAAAGTCATATGACTTAGTCTCAGATTCAAAATTAGTGTGGAAACCTTCTTTACTAATTCATTGCCTTGTTTCTTCATTAATAAAAGAAAATATGAACAAATGGGACTATTTCAATAAATTAGATAGGGATTCTCTCTGGTGTCATCCCTATATGTTTTGGCTATAGAGGGTGTTTTCTATATTCTTTGTTGTAAAGTCAAACATCAACTACTTCATGGGACTCACCTCTCGGAACCAAAGATAGGACAGTTGGTTAGTGGAAATTTCCTAGATGACTCCTTCCTAACAATTCTCAAGGAGAAACCCTCATGGATACACATGGTTGAGTGTTTGGATACTTGAGAGGTACAATGCAGTACAAGGTACAAGGTGACACTTCCACATTATTCCCTAGTGAACGCCTCTTTTATGAGTTTGAAAGGCTTCATTGAGAGTTTATACAAGGAAGGGTCGATCAACCCTTACATAGTAGGAAAAATAACAAAAAATATTAATTGTAAATATGAATCGATAAGTTGTGACCAACCCTTCCTTGTTCCTGACCTAGTGATATATCATTCTATGAGACAAAGAGTTGCTTGAAATGGAACAATTATCATTAGATAAAGGTTGATTGGCACTTGCACAATATTCCCCTAGCACATACCTCTTCTATTTGTTTGAAAATGATTCATTGAAAATTTATACAAGGAAGAGTTGATCAACCCTTGTAGACTAGGTCAAATAAGGGAAAAGGATTAATTAAAAAGATCGAATGAGAAAGGGGCAATCAACCCTTCTTTATTATTCCCCTAAAGAAATGTCATTCTACGAGATGGAGATTTTACTAGAATGAAACAATTATATATACAAGGGTCAACTAACCCTTCCACTTTATGCTCTCAATGCAAATCTCTTCTTTGAGTTTGAAAAGGCTTCACTGAGAAGTTATACAAGGAAGTGTCAGTCGACTCTTCTAGATTAGGAGATATAACAAAATTGATTAATTAAAAATGTAAATGCATAAGTGGTGGTCATTCCTTCCTTATTCTTCACCTAAAGAGGTACTATTCTAGGATACTAAGAGTTGACTGAAATGGAACAATTCTCTATAAAATGGTTTCTCTACCCTTCCACATTATTCCCCCAATAAATACCTCTTCTATTAATTTTAAAATGATTCGTTGAAAATTTATATAAGGAATGGTTGAACCATTCTTCCAAACTAACTCAAATAATAATAAGGATTAATTAAAAATATGAATGCAAAAGGAGTTCCTAACCCTTTTTATTCCTCCTCTACAAAAATACCAATCCAGGAAATGGATAGTTAACTAGAAGGGAACAATTAATATCTATAGAAGGGTCGATCGACCTTTCCACATTATTCCCCTAGTGCAAACCTCTTCCATGACTTTCAAAAAGGTTTCACTGAAAAAATTGTATGATGAAGGATCAACTGACCCTTTGACCCTTCTAAACTAGGTTAAACAATGACAAGGATGAATTAAAAATATGAATGCAAAAGGGGCAGTTGACCCTTACTTATTCTTCCCCTAAATATATACCATTTTACAAATGGAGAGTGGAATAGAATGGAACAATTATTTATAGAATGTCCATCCAACTTTCAAATAATGCCCTGAACGTAAACCTTTTACGAGGTTTCACTAGTTAGGCAATACTATACTATGTGAGTTCATATTGGGGGGTTTAAATTTCTAAAAACATGAAAACAATATATTTCCTAGTATATAGGGGTCGGAAGATATTTTTAATATATTTAAAACATATGGATATTAGAGAAGGATTAGAATTAGGTATGTGACGATTAGAATTAGGTATCAATAGGTCTAAATTAGGTTAAATTAAAATAACAAAT
>JZKD02S2167067.1:2280496-2311601 GCA_000966675.3 Picea glauca | reverse complement strand
CTGTTAAAACATTATTAAAATTTCCTCATGTGGTCATCAACAATATACAACATATGGACAGTAAAGGTAAAGAACAACAGTCACACATAAAGTATACATAGAGACAGATTTTTCACGAGGAAACCCATTAAGGGAGAAAACCTCTTCTTCTTCGAAATGATAGGCAGTCTTTTAAGTTCTGTACATCATCTATAATTGAGAACCAACTCAATGTGAGGCTGCAACCTCTGTTTTATAGGCTGCAACTTGTTTGAGAGCACCAACTCTCTGGTTTCTCTAGCACCCACTAGAAGGAAGCACCAACTCCCTGAATATTCCAGCACCATCTGGATGGAAGCACCAACTTCCTGAATGTTCCAGCACCAACTAGATGGAATCACCAACTTCCCATTACACAGGCTCCAACCTGTATAACAGAGAACACTTGTTCTCCCTAGCACCACCTTGCCACCCTGGTTTCTCTAGCTACAACCAGATGGAAGCTACAACTTCCTGTGTTCAAGCTCCCACTTGAACCTTTGAGGACAACAGTCCTCCAAAGCACCTCCCTTCCACCCTGAAATATAAATGGCTAAATAAACATTCAACTTTATAGATAAATCAGTTCTTACCAATCTTTCTTTGTTCTGTAAATCTGGTCTTCTGCACACTGTTCTGCTGCGCTTCTCTTCCTTTGTCTATTCAGCAGGTATGCTCTGCATCAACTCCTACTCTCATTCTTCTCTTCTTCAACTCATTCTGTTATTCTGCTCTGCATTTCATCTCACACTTCACATATGCTCAATATCCTCCTGCACATCCTCTTCTTCTATATTCTTATAGTTTCATTCTTTTTCACTTGCGGAACAACCAACATGACACAGTCTGTTTCATCTTCTTTTATACACATGAACACAACGGTTCAACTTCCGGACTCCTTAGGAAAAATGACGACAACTGTCTAAGCAACTAAAACGCCAACTGATTGGCAATCATGAGTCCATTTCACTAACGGATTTGTAACTGGAAAGTTAGTGTGTGAGAAAGAACAGTAACCCTCCGATCAAATTCAAGTTTTATCTGCACCATTGGATGACCTTTACTATTCTTTCCTTTTTAAATCAGGTTTCGACATTTCGGCATTCATGTGCCCAAGTGTCTCGACACTTCATGTCGCGATCTCCGAAACTCTGAAATGGAGCGTATCTGGACTGACTCCTTCTCTTCGCATGACCAAAGGCTGTGACCACGACCTTATGCATAAGGCACTTTCGCGATTTCACATATTGCAAATTCGTAATTCAAGTTGCTTTGTTTCTTTTGTCTCTCCATATTGCAATTCGTGATACTCTGACACAGAGTTGAGCCAATGGTCCAGATATGTTCTTGATTCAATGGCTTGGATTGAATCGTGATATCGCATATCGCGATTTCGACATTTTTGTTGGCTTGTATTTTATTCCTCTTGATGTCGTGATCCCCAAAAATCCGATATGGAGTTACATCTATGGTCTAGATCCAAGCTTGATTTAACGGCTCTGATTGAATCGCCATATTGCATATCGCAATTTTGGCATTCTTGTTGTCAAGTGTTTTTGTCACTTCAAAATCCCGATCCCCGATACTCCATGAAGAACATCAACGGTCTAGATCACTTCTTAACTGAACGACTGCGATTAAATCGTGAATTCTCATATCACGATTTCGGCATTCTTGTTGTCAAGTTTTTTTGTCACTTCAAAGTCCCGATCCCCGATACTCCATGAAGAAAATCAACGTTCCAGATCACTTCTTAACTTAACGGCTGTGATTAAATCGTGAATTCTCATATCGCAATTACACCCTCTTCTCCTTGCTCTTTAAAGACTATGCAGGTTCTCCTCGATCCAACGGTGGTCGGACCCTGCGCTCGGATATGACAGATGAGATCTGTCTCCCTCTTCAATGATCAAAGATTCTTCTTCTCAAACTTTCGCTCATTCGTTGCCTTCGATCTTTCATTGCTTTCGATCATTCACCTCTCTGAACATATCTTCTGTTTGCATGTCAATTACAAACTTGTTGTTCTCATGTCATCTTCACTATTGCCATCAATGACAAGCATTCACTGTCTGTTAAATATTTTCCAACATGATTATAGGCATCATTGTTGTCTCTGTGTAAAGATTGAGACGTCTATGATTTGCATGGTCTCCCTTTGGCACATCTAGGAAAAATTGGAATCTGAAGTTTACTACAACTCTCCATCAAGAAAGAACATCCGGCCTATTCTAAAAGGACTTTCAAATGGACTATTTTATATTATTATAATGGTGTGATGGTTTATATGTTATTTTTTTGAGGATGCAGATTTTGATTTATCAGAATTGGAAGAACGTTCAGATTGTACCGTGCAACTATTTAACATGTTCTCGCCATAAGATATCGTTTAGTGAGTATGAGATAGGGGTCGTTATATGTTTTTCCTTTCTAATCCGATTTGGTCAAAAATTTGAGTCGGATGCAACTCTGTAATTTCATAATTTCAGTACTTGTGAGGGGCGGTAGGTGGGGGGGATAATCTATAATCCCGGAGGTCATATAATAATCGCATGGAATCTTGGATCTATCAAAAATAATTAACCAGAGGCTTATACCTTAAATTGGTTCAATCCATTCAGGTTTGAAAGTTAACAATCTGCGAAGACTGCATGATGGTGATCAGTGCCGCTGTACAAAAGAATATGACAGGAGTTAATGTTTAGTTTGGGATAATGTCAAGGTTTCATCTCTCTATTACAAAATATTGACGAATAATCCCTTTTTCATATAAGAAGAGGCCTAAATTATGAAGCTGATCATATGGCTAAAGAGGGGACTAGCCTAGGGAAAGGTGAACTCATAGTCAATGGAAGCGTTGGTATTCTCCGCATCCCCTAAAAGTTCATGAAGTGGGTTTTCATGAAAGTGCAAGGTTGTTAGTATGTTAGATTAAATGTACCAAACCTTTCACAAATAAAAGGACACAGTATCGACATTCACTCCAATGTGTGTGGGTTAGCTCTTCCAGACTTCGACGTGATGGGTCTATTGATTTCGTCTAGGCATTCTCGTGGTGATACTTGCTTCGTCTAGCCCCATATCGATGGTCCTTCCCTCCCGCTCCTTGGCATTATCTCGACCACCAGGTTCCATAATCTCCTTTCTAAAGGTTTTTATTTCCATTTTCGTCAATCTTTGAGCCTATTCAGTTTTTTTTCTCTTGATTTCAGGGTTAGTTATGTTTAAATTATGTTTGGGGTACAATATGTAAGTGGGGTTTACTTTGCATACGAGTTAAGGTTGGGTGTTTTCTTGCGCAGTAAATTCAGTACTCCTAGGATTCCTTTCAATTTCTCTCTTATGAATCTAGTGACCTTTCTCTTGGTTGTTTGCTCCTTCTTCACCGATCACGGGTTGGTATATTTTACCCCAGGAACTCTGAAATGTGCACCCTCACTTATCCTTTTGAAATTTGGGTTTCTCCGTCCCTTTGGTTTTTAGGCCCTTCTGATTTGAGCCATTGGAGTTTAATCCTACTTCACAAGTACCTTGTGGTGCCATTTACAGTCTTGTGCAGCCTTTGGGGTTAGGGATAAAAGTTGTAATCGACCCAGAAATTCTTTTGTGCAGAGGTTCTTTCAAAGATAAGAATGCTCTCGTCTGCAAGGGCCCTTCAGGGTTCCTTCCTTACACATGGTGTTATTTCTTCTGGTCTCTGTGGTGTTAAATATAATGTAACCTCAACAGGCTGACTGTACACTACCAGTTGTCCTGGCCAAGTGTACTTTCTATTCTTGTTTTTCTTGAGCCTATTTAGCTCAGCTATTTCCCTTTGCATAGTATCTTCTTCATGAAATTCTTCATGTACTCATTTTGTACTCTTCTTCTTATATTCTAATATACTTTTTTATGTTCTATTCTTTCTCTCTGCATTTCTCGCTTCTCAATTTATCATGGTATCAGAGCTACAGTAGTAAGCTTCTTCACGCAGGCTGGAGAGCAACACAATCCTCAAATAGTGTAGAGATTACACGGATCTTGAGAGCATTCGACATAGACTTTTCACAAGGCTTGGAGAGTTGTCCATCATACTCTTGAAAGATCCTCGCAGGAAACTTCCATGAGGAAGTTGTCCGCTCATACTGGCAAAAGATCGCAGTAAGAAGATCACGCAACATAGAAGAACATACTATGCTCGGAAGTTTCGAGGAACATAAACACGAGAAGGAAGCGGAGATCGAGAAGGAAGAAACAGTAAAGATTCTTTTAAAATTTTCAAGAATCATCAAAGAGTCACAAAGAAGAGCTGCAGGAGGCGGGAACTCTTGAAGAATTCAAAGAATTTGTTCAAATTCATGAAACATAGTTGCAGAAAGAAGAAACATTTAAAGCATTTCAGAAATCACTCAAATCTGTCAAAGATTGGAGCAGAGAACAAAGAACTCGTGAAATTATTTCAAATCTTTGAAAGATTCATGAATTTTTCTTCCACAGGAGAAAATTCCTTCAAACACAACAAAGATCGCATCAGAGTAGCAAAGAATAGCCAGCGCAGCAGAAAGATCCGTCCTCCAAAAAGATCTGAGGCGGAAATCTAGTTCAGAAGGGACGAGGAGAGCGTGGAAAAGGAAAAAGAATTTCAACCGTTAGATCTTCTATAGAGGATCGACAGTCATTGGATCAGCGAGAAAGTGCACGAGGTTTAGTCCTCTAAAGTGTACAAGAGAAATTTCGACTTGTGAAGTTGTGAATTCTTGAAATCATCTGGACCGTCCATCAAGAGACACGTGGCAATATCTCAGCATTTTGCTGACTCGCAAGGTGTAAAGGTCAGAAGACACTCGTGAGAATTCATGAATTGTGAAATCATGAGTCATTCTAGACCGTTGGATCATTAAAGATCCTGAGTCGTTGATCTTATCCCATCGCAAAATCAGGGATCGGGAGTTGGATGAGCGAAGGAGACTGCTCTCCAAAACCCCGATACGTGAAATTCCAACATCAAAAATCACGAAATCCCGAGAGGATTGTGAGTCGTCCATCTCAAAGGACAAGTGGCAGCAGATCCAAGTTACATCATTTCAGCATTTCAGAGTTCGGGATATCGGAGGTCTTGTTCACGAAAGGTCGGGACACTCCATGGCGAAAGTACCAAAATCTCGAAAAGATCACAGTCGTCCATTTTTTTGGACACGTGGAAAACATCGAGGAAACCGTCGGCATCTCGGCTACTGAGGTTTCAAGTTGACAGAGGATTTGGAGTCGCAAGTCACAAAATCGCGAAACAACGAGGATTGTCCATCTTAAGGGGACGCGTGAAAACAATGTAGGCCTTCGGGGAAAGTACTAAAAGGAAAGGGTCATCGGCATTTTGGTAAATCAGATATTAGGGAATCGAGGAGTCAGAAGAGCTTGCTATCAGGGTTCACGAAGTCGTAAAACCCAGAATCCCAAGAAGATCTAGACTGTCAGATCACAGGAAGATCTAGACTGTTGAATTGTCCAAAGGCAAATTTTGGCATTTCAGCATTTGAAGTCCCGAAAGAAAAAAAGGAGGATATCGGAACTCAACATATCAGGGATCCCACAGATAGAGGATCGGGCCACTTCGCATCACGAAGTCTCAATTCGAGAAATCCCGAAAAGGCTTTCGAGAAGGGCCTTTCTAGCATATTTCATATTTCAGCGATTTGAGAGACAAAGAACTAGAAAATCCCGTAGCGCTTTAACCTTTAGGCATGTGGTCACATTGATCGGAGACTAAGGGCCAATTCAAGGCCGATAAACTCTCTTCGACGTTTCGACAATCAAAAGTTGGAGAGTTCAAAGGTCTCGTCTAATGAAGTTCTGAAATCACTGCAAGAAAGCAACAAACCTGGTTTTACACGCGGGAGACAGGTAAATACGATTTTTTCTTTTTGTTTTTTTCAATTTTTTTTTAAAAGATGGCGACGTCTAGCAATTTAGGACCAACTCAGGGTCTGATTCTTCTTGGAAAGAACTATGAGTTTTGGTCTCTTTGGATGAGATCCTTCTTGCAAGCATAAGAGTGCTGGGATCCAGTGGATCATGGATATGTGGAACCATATCCAACAGACTTGTCCACCATGACTAATCAGCAGAAAATTGCTCAGGCAACGCAGAGAAACAGAGAAAATAAAGCTAAATTTTGGATTCAAAACTCTGTGGATGACTCGATTTTCTAAAAAATCACAGGCCCTGGTACTTCAAAACAGGCCTGACACATCCTTAAATATTCCTACAAAGGAAATGACAGGGTCAAAACAATTAAACTTCAGACCTTGAGAACACAATTCGAGACTCTAAGGATGACAGAGTCCGAAAATGTGGATCAGTTCATGACCAGAGTCATGGGCATCGTAAACCAGATCGGATTGACTGGTGAAACCATCACTGATCAACGCATTGTTGAGAAAATTCTCAGAAGTTTGCCAAAGAAATTCGAAATGGTTGTAACAACAATCATTGAATCCAAGGATCTGTCATGTTTTTAAATAGATGAACTAATTGGTTCTCTGGTGACACATGAGACCAGACTGCATCTCACAGATGAGTCAATCGCCAATGCTTTCAAAACTCAATTCTCCTTCAGCAGAGGCAGAGGAAGAAGTAGAGGTCACCAAGGAAGAGGGAGCAATCGAAGTAACGCTCACTCCAGTGAAGGTAATAGACAATAGTATCTGAATCAAAATTTCCAAGGTCAAAGACACCAACAACAAAATCAACATCAAAATTTCCAACCTCAAAGAGGCAGAGGGAGAAGATCGAAAGAGAAATCAAGCATACAATGCTATTACTACAAAAAGTATGGGCACTATGAATCTGAATGCAGGAAGAAGAAAGCAGATCAACTCTTAGGCAGAGCACATGTGTCAAATCATATGGGAGAAAACTCAAGAGGTATGTTTCTTTTGTGCCACAAGACTAAACAACAACCTAAAGATCTCTGGTTGTTAGATAGTGGATGCAACAATCACATGACAGATAAAAAAGATTTACTTTCATGCATCGATTCTTCACTCTCATCTGATATGACACATGGAAATGATTATTTAGTCAAAGTTCAAGGAGAAGGAATTGTTCCGATTCTTACTAAACAGAATGTAAAGAAAGACATAAACAATGTCTATCATGTTCCAGATCTGAAACATAATTTGCTAAGTGTAGGACAGCTCATTGAACATGGCTATAAGGTACTTTTTGAGGGAGCATCTTGCAAGATATATGACAAAATCCCAAGCAGAAAATTGATTTCTGAAATCCACATGACTCAGAATAGGATGTTTCCCCTTACACTCAGAACTGCAAATCTGATTCAACCATATGCACAGAGTGCATCCACCCTAAATGAAACAATGGTTTGGCATACAAGATTTGGACATCTACCATTTTAGAGTCTAAGTCTTCTTCAGAATAACTCCATGGTCAAAGGTCTTCCTATCTTTAAAGAGCAAATTCTGCCATGTGAGTCTTGCATACTTGGAAAACATAAGAGGACCAGTTTTCCATAGTCTTCCAATCAAGCCAAACAACATCTTGAACTTGTTCAAACTGACCTATGTGGACCAATGCAAACAAATTCCATAGAAGGTAGCTTTTATTTTCTAACATTTATTGATGATTTTAGCAGAAAAATATGGATCTATTTTCTCAAACACAAGTCTGAAACTTTTGCAAAATTCAAAGAATTCAAAGAAGAAGCTGAAAAACAGAGTGGCAAATATATCAAAGCACTCAGGTCAGATGGAGGAGGAGAATACAACTCCAGAGAATTTGCAAATTTCTGCAAATCACAAGGCATTATCATGCAAACAACAACYARGTATACTCCACAACAGAATGGAGTGGCTGAAAGGAAAAATCAGACAATAATGAATATGGCAAGAACACTTCTTAAAGAGAAAAGTTTGTCAAATATTTTTTGGGCTGAAGCAGTAGCATGCTCAATTTATCTCCTAAATAGATCTCCAACCACAAGTCTAAAGCTGGAAGTCCCTCAAGAAGCATGGAGTGGGACAAAGCTCAATGTTGCACATCTAAGGACATTCAGATGCATAGCATACGCTCACATACCTTCCGAATTAAGGAAGAAACTTGATGACAAAAGTGAGAAATGTATTTTGACTGGATATAGTGAAACATCTAAAGCTTACAGGCTTTACAATCCAATCACGAAGAAACTAATTCTCAGCAGAGATGTAAAATTTCTGGAAAATCAATTCTGGAATGATTTAGAAAATCAACAAATGGATAGTCAAAATCCATTGCTGCCAAGTTCTAAAAACGTAGAAAATTAAGGACAACAAGTACCTCAAACTATTCTTCCAACATTGCAAGTACAAAGACAACCTGAAAATTCTCAGGATAACTCAACTTCCAGCAGAGAATCATTCTCTGAACCACAAAATCAGAGAACTCGAAGTTTGAGAGAAATCCATCAGCAGTTGGATGACTTTGAACAACACAACCTTTTTGCTTTAATCTCATGTCAACCTACATCTCTTAAGGAAGCAGCTAAGGAGCCACATTGGGTTCAAGCCATGAACCAAGAAATTGACTCCATTGAGAAGAACAAGACATGGGATCTTGTGGATTTTCCAAATCACAAGAAGAGTATTGGTGTCAAGTGGGTTTACAAAACTAAACTCAATGAAAAAGGGCAGATTGAAAAACACAAGGCAAGACTTGTTGCCAAAGGATTCTCACAACAACCAGGTACTGATTATGGTGAAACTTTTGCTTCAGTAGCAAGATTAGACACTGTAAGGACTCTATTGGCCATAGCAGCCCAACACAAATGGCAAGTATACCAGCTGGATTTCAAGTCAGCATTCTTGAATGGTTTCTTAGAAGAAGAAGTTTATGTCGATCAACCACCTGGATTTAAAGTCTAAGAGCAGCCAACCAAAGTATATTGGTTGAAGAAAGCCTTGTATGGCTTAAAGCAAGCTCCAAGAACTTGGTACAACCGAATTGACACATACCTGATCAAAAGTGGTTTCAGCAAAAGTCAAAATAAGCCAACTCTTTACACCAAAACATATCAGCACAGTAAAATTTTGATTGTATGTTTATATGTTGATGACATGATCTATACTGGAAATCTTGAGTTAACCAATTTTAAACATGCCATGCAATCTAAGTTTCAGATGATAGATCTTGGCATAATGAAATATTTTTTAGGGATTGAGGTTGATCAATCAACCAAAGGCATTTTTGTCTGTTAGAAAAAGTATGCAGCAGACATCATCAAAAGATTCTGCATGGAAGACTGCAATCCAGCAGAAACCCCTATACCCCTAGGCACAAAATTGAGCAAGAAAGATGAAGGCCCTACAGTGGACTCTACCTTGTACAAAAGTTTAGTAGGCAGTTTGTTGTATCTTACAACAACTAGGCCTGACATTATGTATGCAGCCAGCCTTCTTTCCAGATTCATGGAATCCCCCAAAGATTCTCATTGGAAAATGGTGAAACGAATTCTAAGATATGTTGCAGGAACTCTCAATTTTGGCTTATGGTATGCTAAATCTGATAGTAATCAACTTTCTGGTTACATAGACAGTGATTTTGCAAGCAACCTAGAAGACAAGAAAAGCACATCTGGACATGTTTTTCAACTGGGCACAAACCTAATCTCATGGGAATTAAAGAAGCAGCCAATTGTTTCAATATCTTCTGCAGAGGCAGAGTATGTCATTGCTACCTCAGCTTCTTGTCAAGATGTGTGGCTGAGAAGAATATTGAAAGATATGTCACATACAGAAAAGGATCCAACTCTTATTTTTTGTGATAATACTTCAACAATTGCTTTATCCAAAAATCATGTGTTTCACAAGAAAAACAAACATATTCACACTCGTTTTCATTTCATACACGAGCTAGTCAATAATGGTGATATTGCACTACAATTCTGTGGTTCTCGAGATCAGCTTGCTGATATCTTTACAAAGCGACTGGGAAAATCGGTTTTTGATTTTCAAAGACAACACTTAGGCATAATCAATGCTAATGTTTGTAACTATTGAGTTTAAGAGGGAGTGTTAAATATAATGTAACCTCAACAGGCTGAGTGTACACTGCCAGTTGTCCTGGCCAGCTGTACTTTCTATTCTTGTTTTGCTCTTCTTCTTATATTCTAATATACTATTTTTTGTTCTATTCTTTCTCTCTGCATTTCTTTCTTCTCAATTTATCATGTGGGACCTCAACTCCAAGGATTTCAATCGATTTTTATTTTACAGTTCAGGGATTCCCCCTCTCATCATGAATCCTTCCTAGAGAGACATTAAGTGCATCCTACACAGAGATGAAGACATGGTCGAAGGAAGCAGAGTGAATTTCAACTAGGTTATAAGCAAGAATCCTTCCTATAGCTAAGGGCATCCTGAGCAGACATGACCGAAGGAGGCAGAGTAAATTTCAACCAGGTTATAAGCAAGGTAAGCAGCATTGAACAATTAATTATGGCCCTCCTACAGTGTATTGAAACTTTGGAACAGGAGAGGGAGACAACAAGCGCCCTTGAGAAAATCTTGGTGGAACTCCTTCAGCACATGGACACTCTAGAGCAATACTGATAGTAGCGAATAGCCATGGTAATTTCCTTAATAGCCATGGTAATTTCGTAGCACTCGAATTCAGGTTCAAATAATCAACTTGCAGTAGAACCCCATTCAGAGAATCTTGGAGAGCCATGGGGAGATTGAGAAATGGTATCAATGGAAATCTAATAAACTGTACCCAGGCAAGGCAAACTCTGCAAAACACCCAACAATAAATCAATTGTTTAAATTGTGTATTTTAAATGTATCTTTTTGCTTGCTTAGTATGTCAAAGTATATAGCAACATGTCTCTTCAAATGTATAAGGAGGTTTCAAGTATTTTTGAAATTAGGATAGTAGGATAGGAGTCAAATAGAATTGAGCCATTTTTTTTGTTTTTCCTTGGCGCATTTCGCTTTATATATAAAATATTTTAAGTTTTTTTAAAGGTACTTGTAAATTGGGATTTTAAATTAATTCCAAGGTTTTTAATCTATCAAAATATTCGAAATTGTAATTTAAGCCATTCAAATTGGTATACTAATAATTCCTCATCCACAAATTCCAACAATTATTCAAGTGTCTCATATCAAACACTGATTTCTCAAAAATGTGTAACAAGTTTATCAACTATAATAATGTTAAGTATCATATCAGTGTATACACTAATAAGTTCTATCATATTTTCATCATAGTGGGAAAAGTTATCACAACTCAGTTGCTAGAATCCTCTATTGGTGATCTTTAAAGGGGAAAACTTTCTCATTCCAGATGTCTTTAGATTTTGAACCCTTAATATGTAAACAATTTTAGTTCATAATAAAAAACCAACATAATCTCTATAAACTTTCTCATTCCAAATGTCTTTAGATTTTGAACCCTTAATATGTAAACAAACAATTTTAGTTCATAATAAAAAACCAACATAATCTCTATGATATGTAAACATGAAATACTTTCTATTAATTTTTATTTATGAAATAAATTTAGCATGTCTCTAAGTACATTATGCTAGTGGTTATCGTTGGCAAAATATTCTTACAAATTAAATTTAGCATGTCTCTAAGTACATTATGCTAGTGGTTATCGTTGGCAAAATATTCTTACAAAACACGATACGGATAAAGTAGAAGTTTGAACCTTTCGATATTAGACAAGTTTATGTTCACAAACAACTATCTAAATACATTATGCTAGTGGTTATCGTTGGCAAAATATTCTTACAAAACACGAGACGGATAAGGTAGAAGTTTGAACCTTTCGATATTAGGCAAGTTTATGTTCACAAACAACTATACACTAGCACAACCACATAATTGTGGTTGATGAAAGCCGATAGGCTTGTTTAATTTAGAAACCCTAACTTAACATAAACCTAATTCTAGAATGAACCCTAATATAACTTAACATTACAAGATTGTGTGCACCTCGGATCCTAGGGGTTGGTTCCGAAATGAAGCCATTGAAGAGTTGAAAGCCTAGATTAAAATTGGATTCACAATGCCTGAAGACATATATTCCGACCTTCGTCTAAGAAAATTTTTAAAAATACATGAAAATATATTATTTTATTTTACGTTCAAATGTTTTATTTTCCTTTATTCTTAAGCCCAAGAGCTCCACTACTCTTCCACCCCACTTCAGTTTGGCACAGCAAGCATGCAGTCTTTCCAATGACCGCACATCTTCAACGCAGTTCAATTCTTCTAATTCAGTACACTGTAATATCCAGTCTCACAAGTTTGGTGGGTGGTTCCAGTCCGCTTATGCGCTTCAACCTGTTATAATCCTGTATGTAAAACAATTTCATCTGTATGTAAAACAATTTGATGTTTGTATGGAAACAATTTCTATAAGCAATTTCTATAAACAATTTCATGTTTGTATGGAAACGCAGTCGTCGCCTTTTCATCCCACCAGCCATTGAAACAGATTAATCATCAGATCCGATAAAAGAATAGTTCTCCATTTTAAAATTAATATTGACACGATCCGAAAGGATCAAGGATTAAATTAATGAGTATGTTCTTCATACCGCATCCCATGGAGGAATGTTGTATTTCGACGTGTTGAGAATATTGAAGATATACTCCATTCATGCTTGGGCTGGTTGCCGGAGACAAGATCGTTATGTTCGCAACGTTGACATAAGTGCAACTGTCAAACTTTAGATGACATTGTGGACTGTTTCTGATTGTTATACCTTGTACAGTTACGTTGTCACTTCCGTAGAATCTGAGAGCCTGCCATTTGCCATTAGAGAGACAAATGAATTAAAAGATTGAAAGCTTTTCATATGAAACATTTCAGAAATGGTTTTGGGTGTGAATTGAATGTGATCTCACCGTGGGGTTTTTAATGAAACCTTGAAGTGCAAAAGCTAGCCCTGCCCTTGAAAAACGATAACCCAGAATATACTTGAAAATATAACCTACCTAAAAATCATATTAAAATTACTTAAATACATTTATACATTTGCATTAACTTTTATATTAAAAGATAAATGGATCTTATAAATATTCCAAGAGGAACGATCACCTTTAGCGAATTACCCACTGTTATGACCCTACATCATAAAATAATAATGGACATGCAATATAATCTATTTCCCAATAATTTATCAACAACCTGCAGCCTTTGGTTTACGAGTATAGGTTTCATTCACATTCCAATCACATGCTAGCAGCTAGTAAAAAAATTGTCTTAAAAACTTACCATTTGGTCATGTGGTATTGACGAGTAAAATATTAAGAATATATAACGATGTTATCCCTTTTCTTTGAATGCACATGGAGATGACCAGGTGGCTCTATCACGGTCCACAGAAAAAACACTCCTACATTCATTTCATATAATTCATGTTTTTTTCTGCGGAAGATACGTGACCTTTCATTCATTTCCTTGCAATTGGGGTTGAAGCATCCTTCAACGTCTTCATAGTAAAATTCAGTACATCTCAATTCCTCCACTGAAATTATGAAATTTCCTGCATATCTGAAAATTTTATTCTGGATATCTTTGAAAAATCTATTCCTCCCTCAGCAGAATGGAAAAGCAATGCTTTACAACACTGACACTGAGGTTAAATGGATATCGATGGCCGACCTTTTGGAATCCTTGGAAGGCCAAGATCGGAGTGCTTTTATATCCAAGTACCCACTACCATGCCGAACCAGGACTATGGAACATTAGTTTCTTGTGTAACCATAGGAGATCGATCCAAGATATACCTAAAACAAGTACCAGATTTTACATTCTCTTTACATCTTCAATGCACAGTACGGAAAATAGTTAACTCTTTTATCAGGTTCGTTCAATCAAACTAAACAGAACAAAAACACACAAACTGGTAATCTAGTGAAACATACAGAGACCTCCAAGATCTAAGCAACAATGCCAATTCTAAATGAATATTCGGAACGCTTTCCTCCGATAATCGCTATGAATGCAGGGTATTATGGCAGATCAATACAGTGTAGAAAATAATAGTGAATATTTGGAACGCTTTCCTCCCCCTAATCGCTACTAATGCCATGGCACGCTTCACATCATTAAAATGAAACGCCTGCCCGAATGTTCGATCCGTGCCAATGAGGCCAATATGAAACGTCTGCCCCAATCTTCCATCATTAGCCTGAGACCGAAACTTGTCAATAAAGTTTTGTATATATATTAATATTTGTTAATCATGTAAAGGTGGTAATGTTAGGAAGTAAATTTTTAATATGATTAAGTAAAAATGAAAAAGTAAACAACTTAACAAATACATTCATAAATGAATGCAAGGAAGTTATCAACATTAAATTTCATTCATTAATTTAAACTTAAAATAAAGAATATACTAACATCTTTAATTATTTAATTATTGACCATAAAATTAAAATTTATTATTAAAAGATTCATTAAACCTTCAATTTCAATAGAAGAGATGCCTTGCGTAATAAGAATGGGAGAGTATTGATCATGTAAATACGCTAAAATCATCCCAACCAAACAAATGCAATGAACTCTTTGAATTTTATTCATATAAAACCAATTTTTTTCTAAGCGTTTCAAGTTTCCGGATTATGCCGTCTTTATTAAAAATTTGGGTATTCATGACGAGTGAGCTAAAGTTAAAAATTGAGAAACTGTGTTAACATGCCTAAAGATTATAGAGTGTCTATTTTTAAAGATTGTATGCTTCTAAAACTCACACAATTAAATCTAATGCATAAACTATTATGACAAGATCATAATAATGAAATAAGATACAACTATAAGTATTGAAATATTATAGAAAAAGGAAATAATAAAATAATAATTAGGCCATTTTGTTTATTTATATATTTTTAATTTCATTTTATATAAATAAAATGTATGAAAAGAAATAGTATTGGAGCTTTTATTTAGGCCATTTTGTTTATTTATACATTTTTTATTTCATTTTATATAAATAAAATTTATGAAAAGAAATAGTATTGGAGGTGACTAAAATTTTTTAAAGTTTAATTTATTTTAACCTTTATTATCAAGTAAGAGTTGTGTGCTTCATAAGATAGAGAGTTTGCAGTTAAATGAGTTTCCAAAGGGAAAGTTAAGAACATCCGAAGCTATTAAGCCAAAATCCTGAAAGTTGGAAGACTTATCCTTATCCTAAGGACATGGAAGGTTATTAAGTAAAAATCCTAAAAGTTGGAAGACTTGTCCTTATCCTTCATAGTCTCTTCAATGTGGCAGTCAAATGTGGTTTCCCTAAACCTTGGACTATGGTAGTCAAACAAGGTTTCCATAAACCTTAGACTCAAAGCCTAGTTGATATATCACAAGGGTTGGAGAAAAAATAACCACATTAACATATAGTGGAGCAGTTTTGCATAGTTGGGAAAAAAACAACAAGTGAACATATAATGGAGTGGTTTTCAATTTATCTAGTTTTCATTTATTACATAAAAATAAAGGAAAAATTAAGTACCGGACTTTGTTGATTGAGATTTATAGAACGAGACTATGTTAAGAGTTTTCCAAACGTCCAACATTTCGAGTGGACACTCTTGATCCAAGTGGATATTGGTGGCCACCCATCTATTCTAACTCGCTTAAAATAGTTACCTAGAAACTTACTATTTTTAGCAGTTTTTCGGTTCCTAAACTTCCAAGGCCATTTTGAGGGCCTAAATGAAGTTTTTTTGGGATCTAGCATCTCAATGATAGCCGAAAACTCTCATTAATCCTATGAAATGAATCTCCTCGATGATACCTTTCCAAAAAGATATCGTGCACCCAAAACGAAGATCATATGCCAAAGTTACGTGCCTCAGAAGTTGATACACAAAACTACCCAAAAGAGAGTCCAAAAAACTGTTGGTTTTTCATCTTTTGGGGTTAGGGTTTTGGATTTTCTTTATGTTAAAAAGGACTTGGAGCCCCATTGTAACAATCATTTTCTTGTGAATGCGAGTAGCCATAACATATCTTCTCATAGATAAGTTGTCATCATTCTAGCGAGTCTTTCACTCTGTATTTTTACAGTTCTGTACATTTCGAAAATTAACAGAAATTGTGTATATTGTATATGTGTGCATCTCGTTATATTTTTGATATATCTTTTTTCATATTATTCTCGCTCTTTCAATATCTGTGTATATTTTTGTGTTATATCTCTGCTCTCATTTCGTGCCAAAAATAATCTCGATCAATGGTATCAAAGCAAGATGCTCTTGATTGTTTCTTAGTGCATGTCCCTGATGAAGTCTGAGTATAGCAAGTTGGGTCTTGAGATTTTCTCTCTTAAGGACAATATCTCTCGCACGTCCAAGAAACCCTCCATGGCGGAAGAAAAGAAAAACGATGGAGAAAAAGATTCTATTAATCCATTGCTTGAAAAATCTCTCATGCGACAGAGGGATGAAATGATGGAGAATTTTTCCCACATCCTTCAACACATGTCGATAAAAAAAGGCATGTCTTTATCAAGAGGCTCTTTCGGAAGCACTTCTCCTTTCAATTTACATGTTTTTTTTTATATTCCCGTATTTGAAGGTTAGATAGATGCGGATGCCCTAGAAAAATGGTTAAATCTGCTAGAAGTATATTTCTCTGTTCATAATTTTTTCGACAGGGAAAAGATCAAATTCGCACTCATTAAGTATCTCCCCCATGTCAAACATTGGTGGGAAATTTACTGGGAGAAAAGTTCCATAGAGGAGTCTGGAATATATGGGTTTGAGCCCACTTGGGACTTTTTTTTTATGAGGTCAAGGAACAATATTACCCTGTTGGAAACTATGGAGACCAATACATGAGATGGACCACGTTGCGTCAAGAGAGGGGCCAAGCAATGTCATAGTTCATCAATACCTTTCATACCTTGCGGACCAAGCTAGGTATCAAAGACTATGAGTGGCATTTGGTTCTGAAATACCATGGGGCTCTACATAGATACATCCAAACTGAAATGGATTTTATGGGAATCTCATCACTTCGTATTGCTTATCGATATGTTGTTAAAATTGAGAAGAAATTTAAGCACCATAACAAGAGGGAGTTCAGGAATGCAAATCCGCAGCAACCAAAGTATGGTAAAGACGACCCTAACATCCAACCTTTATAAAACAAGTCCAAGCTATAGTAAAATAAGGGTAACAGAAAGATGAAGAAGGAAATTCGAAAATGGGTCGATTTCCACAAAATCCCCTCGCACAACACCAATGAATTTTACTCAAAAAAGTCATTGGTGGTCGATATCAAAGACAAGGAGCCGAAACCTGATTCAGAATCTGATTCAAAAAATATGGATAGAAGACAAATCATCAACACATATCCCACTGCTATTATCTCGACCGCAACAATTCAACTAGAAGAACCAACACATCCTGAAGAGGGGGAGTGCCTTTTTCATTCACAGATGTGGGTGAAGGGGACCCTGCTGCATTTTATCATTGATAACATAAGCCAACAAAACCTCATCTGAGAAGAGGTCATCAAACTGTTTTTATTGTCAACAACACCACACCCAGAAGTATATAACATCGGGTGGCTTCACCAGGGACGAGCTCTTTGTGTCAACTAGTAGTTCCTATTGTCATATGAAATCCAACTCTTCAAGGATGAGGTATTATGTGATGTTTCCCCGCTAGATATTTGTGATGATATCTTGGGCCAACCATATATGTGGGAGTGCCATGTTTTTTTATGAGTCTCGACCCCATAGTGTCATTGTTACTCTAGGGGATCATCTCTACAGAATACCAGAGGTAGTTCCAACTATTGTCCCTCCTAAACAATGTCACAAGGTAGTATCACATACTACAAAATTCATCTTATTCACAATCTGTTCAAAAGGTGAACATAAGGACATTGCATCCACTATAGCCTCAACCCAATCACCTTCTATCCAACAAAAGAAGGTCGACAAGGTTGCAACAGAGCACAAAGATTTCTTCTGCACACAATCATCTCATGTAACTCCACTGGTTGAACATAATTAACCCCACCAAAAATGGTTTCGTGACAACCTTCAACAAACTAAGAAACACAAATTCTCCAACAAGGCAAGTAGCTCACCAAGGCTCAAATTCAACAAGCGCTTTCCCCTCTCTCGCACGAAATCAACACAATGGAGACCATTTCTTCCTAAGGAGGAAGGATTGATCTAGTTGGATATCGTTTTCCACCCACCTATTCCAACTGGCTTAAAATAGTTTCCTGGAAACTTACCATTTTAGCAATTTTTTGATCCCTAAACTTTCGGGGCCATTTTGAGGGACTAAATGAAGTTTTTTTTTATAAAGGACCTCAATTATAATTAAATTCTCTCACTGATACCCCAAAATGAATCTCCTCAATGATACATTTCCAACGAGCTAGTGTGCGCCCCAAACGGAGATCAGATGCGAAAGTTATGCCACTAGGAAGTTGATACACCAAACTACCCAAAATGGGGTCCACAAAACTAATGGCTCTTCATCTTCTTGGGTTAGGGTTTTGGATTTTATTTATGTTAAAAATCCCTTGGATCCTCATTGTAACAATCATATTCTTTTCAATGCGAGTACCCATCACATCTCTTCTCAGAGATAAGCTACCACCATTCTAGCAAGTCTTTCACCCTATATTCTTATGGTTTTGTACATTTCACAAATTAATGGAAATTGTGCATTACTGTATATTTGTGCCTCTTGTTATATTTCTTATATATCTTTTTTATATTATTTTTTCTCTTTCAATATCTCTATGTATTTTTGTATTATATCTCTACTCTCATTTCGTGCCGAAAATAATCCAGATCAACTCCACCCATCATCAAAAACATGAAAATATTTTCATATCCCTCATGATGGGTGGAGTGTCCACTCGAAGCCTTGGATGTTTCAAAAAATTTTAACACAGTCTACTTCAAAAAATCTCAATCAACAATACGGTGAACTGTGAAAACCTTCACATTCATGTTCTTCGCTTGTCAATTTGTTATCAAATTTATTCTCTTATTTTTTATCTAATCTTGATGGGTCACATAACCATATCAATGAGTATCAAAACATAAAATATCATGAATATGTTCTTGTATTATTTGCATACTACAACTCTTTTCTTAATAACTATGCTTATTACGAATCCTACTCCTTGGTAGATCAAATTGATGCAATATCACATTGGATTTGTACACTTGATTTGTGCCACCTTGCAAGGTTTTCTTCTTGGTATATCATTTCTTGTTTTATTTCTCATTTCCATACAATTTTCTTGCTTATGAGGCCCAATACTCATTAGATCAATATGTTTATACATTCAAGGCACATAGAAGGGACAAATATATCTAAGACTTCATTTTTGAGATTACCCAACAACAATTCCTTTAGTTAAATCAAGACACATTTCTCACTATCATGCATGTTATTTCACAACTAAATGGGCCATCATCCACCAAGATAATTCTTTTTTTCCTCAATCCAAAGGTAACATTACCAAAATTTAGAGGTGATATGGATGGAGTGCATGCATATTTTTATGTCTATATCTTCTATATCTATTCTCATCTGAGAAAATGATGTACTAATCTAGGAACTTGAGTTGGTACCCATTAATTTAGAGGGATTAGCATGGGAATAGTGGAAAAATACCTAGAGTTATCTAGGATATACATGGAGATGGGGTTTTCATCTCAACATCCAAACCCTATAACTAGTTGGATACATTTCAATGAGGCATTGCATAACTTGTTTTTATCCATTGGGATATTTCCAATCTTTGTGGGTTCAATGGACTCACCTTTTCTAGTTTTCAAGTGATTCTATTTAATTCTATATTTCCCCATTCACCATGATGAAAGTACAATTATCTATCACTAATCCTCAAGCAATTCCAATTATCAAATTTATTAGTGACATATTTACCTACCTTCACATAGAGGTAGAATTTTTTTAATGTGAAAAACTAAACCAAGTGTTTTCCTTAGCTCTAGTAGTTGAGCACATGTTTGGAAAACATCCTATATCTACTCCCACAACACCTTGAGCACCCACTCCTTTGTGATCACCTCCACCAAACCCCACATATTTTTAATTCTCATCCTTGCCTTCTTCGTCCTCTCCATCTCATTTCTAGCACCCCCACTAATCCTACCATACATCAAATACTTATGCCTTGGAACAATGTTTCATTTTACAAGGTAAAACCACTCAAAAATCTATATTCAAAGAGCATATTGTCTCCAATCCTTCACAATAGGAAACTACTCATCTCCCAAAATTTATTAAGGTTTCTAACCCCACTACCCATGATCAAAATTTGGTTATCATTGCTAATCCTTAGAACACAACAAATTTTAAAGTGTCATTTACTCAGAACAACCAAATTAAATATCATGTTTACCATCTACTCCTAAATAATCATAGATAGAAAAATTGATGTCCACCTATATAGTATCCAAGTTGAAGCTCCCAAATATTCCCCATCCTAAGTCTTACCATCTATGGTGTCTCTCTAATGATGAACACCACTCTTTTATCAATCATTATTGTCTAGTGACAATTTATATTTCTTCATTTCATTACATAGTTGAATGTGATGACACTCCCTTGGACTATGTTGTGCTCCTTTGAGGACGAACCTATTAGCATGATTGAAAATACATTTATGAAAGAGAATTGAATAAATATGATTTACATTAGGATGGGAAGGATTTCAAATTTAAATTTGTTGTCAAGATAGTTCCACAACAACTTACTATTCATGCAACCTTCAAGCAAGTGTCTCACTATAAGTGTCTCCATTTATATGTATTTTGCTTGATCCCTCAAGTCGGACATTGTCCCCAAACAAATTTATAACTCACTTCAATTGATACTGGATGAATACAAGTATGTGTTCAAATATTTGGAGGCTTACCACCACATAGATATATTTGAAATTCTATAGACCTTGTCCCTACTGGGTAGCTACCTAATTCTTCTTCCTATCATTTATCTCCTACAAAAAGTGTAGAACTCGAGATATATCTACAAAAAAATCTCGATGCTAGAAGGATTCAACCCAAATCCTACCCTTGTGGATATTTGTCCTTCATCATTCCTAAAAAGGGGCATAATGAATGGAAGCTAGAGGATGATTATAGAGCCCTCAATAAAATCATAGTTAAAAATTAATATTCCTTGCCTCAAATTCAGGATCTATTGAATCATCTAGCTAGTGCTCATTATTTTACTAAGTTGGATCTCCAAGATAGCTATAAGAAGGTGTGTGTGGCCATTGATGACACTTGTAAAGCTCCCTTCAAAAAAAAAATGTGTCCTTCTTTAGTGAATGGTGATACCTATTAGCACCACCAATGCTCTAACAACATTTATGTGCCCGATTAATGATATATTTCATCCACATTTGGGTCACTGTATCATCATGTATATTGATGGGATATTGATTCTCAACAAAACATGGGATGATCACCTCCAACATGTCATCACTATTCTAGAAGTTATAGATTGTAACACCCCAAATTTTGATCCCCATAATAGCAATGTATGTGTGTACATAATGAGACACTAAGAGTTGAATAATTTAATTGTTGTTAGAAATATGCAACAAGGTTTAGAAAAAGCTCTCGATCTAGTGGTTGTACTAGATAATAGAGAAGTAAGAGTAAAAAAATAAAAACTATACTTTAAAGAGTGGATCCATATTCTACAAAACCTAGTTTATTCCATGAAAGAAAGAAAGGAAAAAAATTGCAATTGTAATAATGCAATAAATATATTTGAAATAATATCCCCGGATGGGGTGTCAAATGGGCTATCATGGCGGGATGTGGACGAGGTTACTGGGCTCCGTGGCATGGAGTCACATGTTGGGCATGTGCCACAACCCATCACCCCACCTGATATGTATTCACGTTTAAGTTGATACGAGCTGCATTTATGCAGGAGTCCTTTCGCTGCGAGTTTGAATGCATTGGGTTATAATGGAGACGGTTCACCTCTGTTCTCTATTAGCTGGGCTCATTCTACTGACGCTGGATTTCCTCCCTGTTCTTCTCCTCTGGTGCGAGCGAGACCCTGTCCTCCCCCTTCGCCCGTCGACCTTTTATATTCCTGCAAGTTTCCATGACCATTACATGACGAGGCCAAGAGGAAGACCGCGGCAGGGCGCGCCATGGAAGCCTCGACGACCCTCGATTACTCCTCCAGACACAACTTCTGATGATTCCTCACCTAGCCATCAGTCAGTCTCCACTCAGGTCAACCTGCAAGCTCCGCAATTCGGGTCCATGGCCATCATTCTGAAAACACCAATTTCCCTTCTTCGGCTTATCCAAAATCCCGGGGCCTCCCATACTCCTGCTAGCAACTTAGATTGTGGCCTGGCTCCGCAAAGAAGGCCCAATACAGCAGAACCTCACCACGAGGATTCCTTTGACAGCGTGCAATTCAGGGATAATTTGGCCATCCTGCACACCCTGGTTTTTGAACTTCGGTAGGAGGTGGTGGAGCTGCATTATCGTATGGAAGACACAGAATCTAAGGTGGCGAACTTCCTCCAAATTCTATTGTCCATGCATGATGCCTTGTTCCCGGATCCTAAGGAAGTTTTCCCAGAGGGGGACCTCGAGATCGATAGGGATGAAGGTCAGCATAATGTGACGAGCCCACCAGTCATGAGCAGGGAGGAGGAAAGGCATGAGGACGATGCTAAGGAAGCTGAGCGCAACCAGGAGGATGACGAGCAATGGGGAGACGGGACAACATACATCGAGGAAGATCCTTGGTCAGGCGACCTTCCAGCCACCTGGCCAAGCTATAAGCTAGGTGTCTAAGTTTACAATGTCTAGTTGTCCAGGTGTCTAAGTTTACAATGTCTAGGTTTAGTTTGTAATTCATAGACAAGTTTAGCACTCTTTTTTCAATTTGCTTATGACTTAATGGACCAATGCTTAGCGGGCCGGCTGGACCGGTTTCCCCATAGTTGGGGCAGTACAGTAACTGCGGCCCGGATAACTTTGTATTTTGCCCTGGTTTTTGGAAGCTTCTAATATATTTACACTCTTATTTACAAAAAAAAAATATATTTGAAATAATATGAATAATGGCCTATTACCCAATGGAAGCTTAAAATACAATACACCCATGGAGAATTTTTTTGAAGAGAGTGGCTCATTAACCTCTTTGGGAGGGTTCTCTCTTTTTCCTAAGTGTGTTTGGTTGATATCCTCTCCTCGTGGTTGTAAGTATCTATCGTTGTTTCTAAAGATGATATCAAAAAAATATGGCTCGTGAAGTCTAGTACAAATCCTACAACATTTAATTACATTAGATGGAATATTGTTGAAATGGACATGACTTCTTGGTTTTATAAGAAAAACAATGGTTAACATATTGACATGGTCAATTAAAATTATTTATTTGACCGTATCAAATTTAACAATTACATTTATGGTTTTTACATAACCACTTTATTTTATTATTTATTTTTCCTTTTTGTATAATTCCAATAGGAAATGGTAAAAAGGAGGTTTTATGGTTTTATTCATCAAGAATTAAGGCTTATTGATGTTACAATAAAGCATTAGGTAAAATCATGGAGTGTAATGAGGGTATCAAAATCTAAAATCGCATGTTCAAATAGAGCATCCAAGTTGCAAAGAAGAAGAAGAATCAAAACGTCAAGATACAAAGGCTATCTAGATTTGTCCGAAAGAATAATTCATTAAATTTAATTCTTGGTGATAAAGATACAAGAGTTTATACTAGACGAAGACTAGCAAGTGCACCAGAACATGCAAACATCTATTAGGTATATAAAATAGATCCTTAAAAATTCACAAAAACTACCAAATATAAGCATTGGATTTATGCCATGGAAGAAGAGATGAATCAAATTAATAAGAATGAGACATGGTAACTTGTTCCAAGAATGAAAGATAAAAAGGTGATTGGAACCAAGTGGGATTTTAGGAACAAGTTGAAAGCATATGGAAAAGTAATGAGAAATAAATAAAGAAGGTCTTGTTTTTGAAGAAACCATTTGCCTTGTTGCAAGACTAGAATATATCATAATGTTTTTGACATTTGCATGCTTCAAGAACTTCAAAGTATATCAAATGGATGTCAAATTTTCCTTTCTAAATGGAAATTTATAGGAAGAAGTATACATTGAACAAAATAAAAAGATTTGTCAAAAAATAAGGATCATGTCTTTAGATTGAAGAAAGAACTCTATGGGATAAAACAAGCTCCCCAAGCCTAGTATTCAAGATTTGACAAATATCTACAACAACAAAAGTTCTAAAAGGGAATTTTTGACAATAATATCTACATCAAGACAATAGGAAAAAATCAATTGATTGTTGTGGTTTTTCTATATCACATAATTTTTGGAGGAAATATGAAGAAAATATGCCAAGAGTTTTTAATAGAAATGCAGAAGAAATCTGAGATATCTATTTTTGGTGAATTGTCATTCTTTCTTGGTTGACAGATTTATTAATTTGACAAAGGAATATTCATTTCACAAACCAAGTATATCAAGTAAATGTTGAAGAATTTTAGAATGGAATACTGTCCACTAGTCATCACACTCATGGTCACAAGTTGTAAATTGAGGAAATATGATAAATCACTAGAAGCAATCAAACATTGTAGAGGTCAATAATTGGAAACATACTATCTTTGACAACATCAAGGCACAGTTTCAAGATGCACCAAAAGAAACTCATCTACAAACAGTGAAAAAATATCCAGATATCTAAAAGGCACCTTGGATTTCGGCTTCTCGTACTCAAGAGGTGAATATTGTACTCTAAAAACATATAAATATGTGAATTCGGAAGGGATTGTTGATGATAGGAACAATATAGGTTGAGGAGTGTTCTTTCTGGGAAACAGACTATTGTCCTTGTTGACAAAGAAATATTCTTCACTTTCTCTATCCACAACAAAGGCCAAGTATATAAAAACAACAACATGTTGCACACAAGTTATTTTGATGAAGAAGGCTTTGAAATATATTAAGGTAGAATATGATCACCCAAAGTCAATAATTTTTGACAACACAACATCGATAAATATTTCAAAGAATCATGTTATGCACTCAAAAATAAAGCATATTAAAATCAAGTATACGTTATTAACACAAATAATTTTATATTTCTACAATATCCCTTCCCAAAGAAACATTTGAATATCTTAGGGAGAAATTGGGAGTAATATCCATCTCATCACCAACTTCTTAAGGAGAAGCAAAAGCTCATGGGGAGAATCCATTTTTCACTAATGTCAAAGGGGTAGAGTTGTACATGTGGGGAGAGTTGCATAGAAAGGGAGAGTCGTAGATAGGGGTAGAATTATTTATATGCCCAATGGACTATGTGTTTCCTTGCAAGATTACCATCAATGAGAAAGGGGAAGATTATTAGAATCATTGTCATTGATTTAAAACGATTAGTGATGTCATTAATGTCATATTATGGCATTAAAATGCAAACAACATTTCCAATATTGATTTATATATGTGGGTCTACAAGTATATTAAAAACAATGGGTGCATGTTAAAAAGTAAAAAGTGAAATGGTGGTTTCAACCCCATGGGTTTGGGGTATTTTCCCATGATATTTTCAATTAATTATTTAATTAAGGGAAATGTGAATTCATAAAGGGTTATGAAAAAAGTATAAAAAGAGAAAGGATTGAGAGAAAGTGTGTGTGTGAAAAATGGATTACCAAAGATTTAATTGGGAATCAATTTCAAGTCATCTTAGAATTTTCATGATAAAAAAAATTATAGGACATGTCAGACCTTGAAATTTGGAAGATATAGAGGAGAGATCATGGTGTACATGTGGTGCAATTTTTAGATGTTGATTTTCTAGAATTTTGGAGATATTCCTTATGGAATTTAGGGCTCCTAAATGATCCTGAGATCAATTTCAAATAGGTCAGCTTGTCACTTTTGCTATAACTTATTTTTCAGTATGTTTTAGAGCTTCAAACTTTGCAGAAATAGAGATGAGATATTGGTGTAGATGTGGTACAAATTCAATATTCTAGTTTTTATACTTTCAGATATATTCCCTTTGGAAGTTAGGGTTTCCGAGTTCTCCTGAAATGAGTTTCAAATATGTCATATTGGCACTTTGTGTATAACTTATTTTCTAGAGTGTTTAATACCTTGAAATTTTGCAAAGGAAAAGGAAATATTGTGGTGTATATGTTGTAAAACTTTGAGATGTTTATTTTCTATACTTCAGAGATATGCTCCATGGAACTTAGGGTTCTATAATGATCCTGAAATTCATTTCAAATAGTTCATCTTGGAACTTTCACTATGTTGTATTTTTCGAGATGTTTTAGACCTTGAAACTCTGCAGAGATAGAGGACGAATATGGGTGTACATGGGATGTAAACATTATATGTTGGTTCTATATACTTTTAGTGGTATGTCCTGTGGAAGGTAGGGTTATTGAATTCTCGTAAAATTAGTTTCAAATAGGTCAACTTATGAATTTCACTATAGCTTATTTTCTGGGATGTTTTAGACCTCAAAATTTTGTAGAGATAAAGGACATATATTGGTGTACATGTGGTACAAATTTCATATGTTGGTTTGTTGTACTTTCTGATATATTTCTATGGAATTTAGGATTTATGAATGGTACTAAGATCAGTTCCAAATATGTTGGCTTGGAATTTTGACTAGAACATGTTTTCGAGGACTCTTCAGAATGTGAAAATTTCAAAGAATAGAGGAGACATACATAAGTACCTAAGGTAAAAATTTAAAAACAATGGATATGTGGAATGTTTTAAAAGTTCATTCTTGGGAAGAGGCCCAAAGAAACAATATTTGAGAAAGTTTTTCTTTGGAAATTCAAATTTTGGTCTGACCTGGTAAAGGAAAACGTAGTGAGCATACCTAGTGAAGGAAAAAGAAACAAGAAGACCTCGTGAAGGAAGAAGTATCAAGAAAAGTCGGTGAAGGTTGGTTTATCTCATAGAAAGAGATTGGTTTCCCTTTCTAAGTTAGTTCTTAGCGGTAAGTATTGGTGTCTACAAATATCTGTAAGAGTTGGTTGGTGCCACTAAAAACAAATATTGGTGTCTCTTGCTAAGTTGATCCTTAGCAATGGGGATTGGTATATATGAATATATGAAAGATTATTTTTGTTCCTACCATGATTTGTACCGGCGGGGATTGGTTTATCAAGTAGTTTGGTTCCTACAAATATTTGTAACAATAGGTTGGTTCCTACAATGAATTATAAACATAAGTTTTTTTTCTTTTGTCTTGAAAAGGTTTCTATGCAAATATTGTGTTCCATGTTCTAAAGTTAATAGATCTTATATGTAATTGTTTTATTATGGTTGATGAATGTTTGAAAATGTAAAAAAAAAATCTTATAATTAATCACCCACCCACCACTTAGTCATAAGCATGTTCTCATCATTCCCTCCTTCATAAAGAATGGAAGGTCCTCTAAATCATATATTTTTTACTATGTCCAAAGCCCCATTAAAATCCCACTTTTTTCCTTATTTATTTTGGAAAAAGTGAACTATGGAGAAATCCATTACTTCTTCGATCTAACCTTTAAAATCTTAACAATTAACATGGATGACATGAAGTGTAACACTATGTAAAATTTATGAACAACATAAAGTATAAACCTATGTGAGATTTTTTAAACGACCATGTAAAGTTAAAATATTATTTAAAAAATAGATCCTTAAAAATTCACAAAAACTAGCAAATATAAGCACTGGCTTTATGCCATGGAAGAAGAGATGAATCAAATTAATAAGAATGAGACATGGTAACTTGTTCCAAGAATGAAAGATAAAAAGGTGATTGGAACCAAGTGGTTTTTTAGGAACATGTTGAAAGAAAATGGAAAAGTAATAAGAAATAAAGATGGAAGGTATTGTTTTTGAAGAAACCATTTCCCTTCTTGCAAGACTAGAATATATCATAATGTTTTTGACATTTGCATGTTTCAAGAACCTCAAAGTACATCAAATGGATGTCAAGTTTTCCTTTCTAAATGGAAATTTATAGGAATAAGTATACATTGAACAAAAAAAAAGATTTGTATTATCAAAAAATAAGGATCGTGTATTTAGATTGAGGAAAGCACTCTATGGGATAAAACAAGCTCCCCGAGCCTAGTATTCAATACTTGACAAATATCTACAACAACAAGGGTTCTAAAAGGGAAATTTTGACAGTAATATCTACATCAAGACAATAGGAAAAAATCAATTGATTGTTGTGGTTTTTCTATATAACATAATTTTTGGAGGAAATATGAAGAAAATGTGCCAAGGGTTTTCAATAGAAATGAAAAAGGAATCTGAGATATCTATTCTTGGTGAATTGTCATTCTTTCTTGGTTAACAGATTTATTAATTTCACAAAAGAATATTCATTTAACAAACCAAGTATATCAAGTAAATGATGAAGAATTTTAGAATGGAAGACTGTGCACGAGTCATCACACCCATGGTCACAAGTTGTAAATTGAGTAAATATGATAAATCACTGGAAGCAATCAAACATTGTATAGGTCAATGATTGGAAACATACTATCTTTGACAACATCAAGGCACAATTTCAAGCTGCACCAAAAGAAACTCATGTAGAAACAGTGAAAAAATATTCAGAAATCTAAAAGGCACCTTGGATTTCGGCTTGTGGTACTCAAGAGGTGAATATTGTACTCTAAAAACATATAAAGATGTGAATTGGGAAGGGATTGTTGATGATAGGAAAAGTATAAGTTGTGGAGTGTTCTTTCTGAGAAACAGACTACTGTCCTTGTTGAGAAAGAAATAGTCTTCACTTTCTCTATCCACAACAAAGGCCAAGTATATATAAAGAACAACATGTTGCACACAAGTTCTTTTGATGAAGAAGTATTTGAAATATATTAAGGTAGAATATGATCACCCAAAATCAATAATTTGTGACAACACAACAACGATAAATATTTCAAAGAATCATGTTATGCACACAAAAAGAAATCATATTCCAATCAGGTATCAGTTATTAAGACAACAAGTGGTAGAATAATATTTCAAGTTGGAATATATTGACATCAAAGAGTAGATTGCAAATGTTTTTACAATATCCCTTTCCAAAGAAACATTTGAATATCTTAGGGAGAAATTGGGAGTAATATCCATCTCATCACCAAGTTCTTAAGGAGAAGCAAAAGCTCATGGGGAGAATCCATTTTTCACTAATGTCAAAGGGGTCGAGTTATACATGCGAGGAGAGTTTCATACAAAGGGAGAGTCATAGATAGGGGGAGAATTATGTATATGCCTAATGGACTATGTGTTTCCTTGCAAGATTACCATCAATGAGAAAGGGGAAGATTGTCGGAATCATTGTCATTGATTTAAAAGGATTAGTGATGTGATTAATGTCATATTATGGCATTAAAATGCACACAACATTTCCAATATTGATTTATATATGTGGGTCTACAAGTATATTAAAAACAATGGTTGCATGCGAAAAAGTAAAAAGTGAAATGGTGGTTTCAAACCCTTGGGTTTGGGGTATTTTCCCATGATATTTTCAATTAATTATTTAATTAAGGGAAATGTGACTTCATGAAGGGTTATGAAAAAAGTATAAAAAGATAAAGGATTGAGAGAAAGTGTGTGTGTGAAAAATGGATGAACAAAGATTTAATTGGGAATCAATTTCAATTCATCTTGAAATTTTCATGATAATTTTTTTTATAGAACATGAGAGACCTTGAAATTTGGAAGATATAGAGGAGAGATCATGGTCTACATGTGGTACAAATTTCAGATGTTGATTTTCTATAATTATGGAGATATTCCTTATGGAAGTTAGGGTTCCTAAATGATCGTGAGGTCAATTTCAAATAGGTCATCTTGTCACTTTCGCTATAACTTATTTTCTAGTATGTTTTAGAGCTTCAAACTTTGAATAAATATGCAACATCCCACTCTGGCGCACTGAGAAAACCTATTATTTGAGGACACTTGCTCGCAAGTGATATGGATTTTTATGATGATAAAACTTTTATCCTTCATTTTGATGCATTAAGATAGATGATAGGATGTTTTTACTACTTTGATGTATACAGGTGCTGCTGACTCGGTTTCATTGAGTGTGCAGGGTTTAAGACCTTAAGGATGCAGAGGCATCGGGGCAACCCCCTTGGACTCCAGATTGAGTCAGGGAGTGTGCTTTTTAGGTTGATTTGTTTACGGTGATATTGCTTTGTTTTGATGATATGATATTGATTTTATGATATGTTGTTGACATTCTGACACGATGGTTGATGATGCTGGCTGACGATAGCTTGTCGACCAGACTCACATATGGATTAAAGGGGCCACACATGATTTCCAGAGAGGTTGAGGGAGAGGTGTGGACAACAGCCCTGCCACCACCTACTAGTACTCTCACCGTGGCTCGAACTGTAGGTTAACGATTACCTATTTCGAGAGGATCCACGATGTCGTGAGGGTAGACTGCGACATTCGCTCACGATGATTCTAATGGGTGCGCAATAAGGAGGGGGCCTTATTACTTAGAGCCCTTAGTCTCCCACAAGTTCCCCTGGCGGAGTGTTGACTACAGGGGTTATAGATGTCTATCAATCCGTCAAGTCAGTGAGTGGCACCCTTGGAGCACGTGGTCCATCCTGAAGGGCACGTTGCGCAAAAGAAACACGAGTTGGTGAGTGGCACCCTTGGAGAATGTGGTGCATCCTGAAGGGCACGTCGCGCAATAGAAGAAAACAAGGCAAGTGGCACCCTTGGAGCACATAGTGCGTCTTGAAGGGCACGTCGCATTGATGGTGATGATGAGACAAGCCTAGATGACCCTGAGACCTTAACGGCCTTAGAAATTCTCAAAACAACTCCCCTGATTGATTGTCACCCCGTTCGAATCCAAACCTAAATTTAAAACATCCCTAAGATAAAATTTTCATTAGCCTTAGGAGAAGACCCTCCAAAATAAATAAATAAATAAATAAACTTAAGGACGTAAACTAAAACCCTCCTAAGTGTTCGTTAAAGTCTTCTT